>JAECUM010096179.1:0-30294 GCA_016617855.1 Megalonaias nervosa | reverse complement strand
AATTTTAAATTACATTGATCATGAGCCGCTCCACGATACTGTCCTGTTAGATGGCAATGGTCACGTACTTTCTTGTTATCATCAAAAGCTTTTTCACAAATATAACAACATTCTGCTTGCTCGTGATCAGATTCTTCTTGAGATGTCAGTTTTATCATTGGAGTTAATCTTTTCAAACGATTAAATATATAATCAACTTCGCTAATTAACTGCTTGAGAAGCCAGACAGCTGGATTTTTACCACGATATAATTTGATTGGTTTGGATAATCTCGAATCAGCACAACAAACTATCTTATACGCTACTCCGCACGGAACATGGTTTTGAGTTTTCCTTGTACTCGATTGGTTAGAATTATTTTCTACGCCAAGTACAGGCTGAAGTAAGCATTCGAAATCAGCGTATATGACGAAAGGAGTTTTTAGTTTGTGATGGTGATTGACAAACTGTAACACGCTATTTTCTTTGGACGGCATCGTTATTCGTTGTACGTCACTACAGTACTGCAAATGTTTTTGTAATGTTTCATTGTCATTACAACCGTGCAAGCAGCGATAACAGAAGAACGTTTTCTTCTTTCGTTTATTATACTGTTCACCAACTAGTCCATTAAAGTTTTTAATCCAAACGTAATGATTTTTATAAAACAGCAGGTTTATTGTCGATTGTGAAGCTTTTTCTGAAATGTATCTTGGATAGACGTTTTCTTTTTCGTCTAGTCCGAAAACATTTATTGAAACATTATTTTGCTTTTCAAACTTTGGTATTTGATTTTCTGCAACTGGAAAGTCGATGCCATTAAAATTTAATTTTGATATGTGACTAATATACTTGTCAACACGATCAGCATTTTTTTCTGCTGGAAATAGCGCAGAAAGAATAGCCCACTGAAAACATCTGTTATCCACGTTCTTTACGTTTATACAGCATTTTTTATTTTTTATTTTTGGTGGCAAATCAATATACGAACTACCGCGTAATACGTTATATTTTATTGTGTGAAATAAAATTTCCTTGATCATTTCAAACTTCCAACCCGAACCCAATTCGGTAAATTCTTCTATCTTTTTCCAAATTTCTTGGTGTATTTCATTAGCCAGTGACAAAAGATCAGTCCCGAGCAAAACACGTCTTGATTTTGCATTAATGTAAGGGTCTGCAATTTCCTTGTCAGTCGATCCCTCTGTCACAAGTAGCTTTGAAAATATAACGTGATATTGTACTAATATTCTTAGACCCTTATGTTTTTCAAGTTCACGTTTTACAGTTGGCTCTAGCAGGTGGTAAAGATTTGTTGCAGTAAAATTTACCAGTACAATTTGTTTATCAAACCGATAACTGTTGTCGAATCCTGTAAAGGCAGTCGCTATTTTTTCAGGTTCTCCCTTAAGACTCTTCTTGGTTATATCACGTAATTTCAGCATTGCTATATAATAGTGTAATATTTTATGTTTAATTGATTATTCGATCGATAACTCACTGCACGCCAGCTGAATAAACAATTAGAGATATAAAATCCTTATAGTATAATGACACAAAATCTGAGATATATCGGATTGACAGCGGAGGAGCAAGAGTATTATTACGTTCATCCGAAGTATAACCTATACGCTGGAAATGCATTAGGTTCGGTTATTAACATAAAATCTAAAAAATCTATAGGAAAACCAACATTAGCTGGAATGATAATTTCAGTGAAAGGTAATGACATAGATATGACTAAAATGTTTCGAAAAGATTTTATTTATACTTTGTTTTGCAAGGATATTCCAGAAGGGCAGCGAGTCTATCGAGTAAATGGCTCAATTACTGATGACAATATTGAAAACTTATCTTTACAAGATGAGTTTCAACGCCACCCAAAATTTGATTTATACGAGGCGAATGATAAGGGAATTATACGACATGTAAAAACAAAAAACGTTGTTGGTTCTATGAGTAATATGAGGTATCTCATGGTAACTGTTAGAGGAACACTAACCGATCAAGTTAATTATCAATCTCATCGTTTTGTTTACGAGGTGTTTAACGGACACATACCCGATGGTCTTGTGATTAATCATATCAATAACGTAAAAACTGATAATCGACTGGAAAATTTAGAGCTAGTTACCCAGCAGGAAAATGTGAAAAAAGGACAAGGTGGTGGTATTAATTTTAGATGTCCGGCAAAACCTGTTGTTTCGTTAAACCTCGAAACAGATGAGGAAATCAAATTTAAATCGATTTCATCTGCGGCAAAACACTATAAGATAAATCCCAGGGCAGTAAAATTTGTGCTGATAAAGTAACAGGATCAGCTTTTTCAATCGAATACGATGCCAGGATTGTTTTCAGATATGATGATTAATGATATTTCGTAATTCTGTCTTAGTAAGACAGCTATGTGTAAACGCTATAATATCATCTTTATCAAATTTCAGCGTCATTATTGCACTATCATTAAGTTTATTTTTTTCTGCTGCTGTTAGTAATATCCTATCATTTTCGCCAGGCATTATAATAACATCAACATAATACGAACTATAACCCGACAGACATTTTCGAACTGCCTCAGCTAGTTCCTTGTAATTTAATATATTATCCTTTTGATATTTTACCTCGTTAGTCATCTTATAACAATAAATTAGATAAAAGTATATTATATAATATGGATTTGATGAAACGACTCGCTGAAATATATGCGGAAGATACAATCGCAGACAATGTTAAAATCACTAGCGATAAAGTCGCAGACAATGTTAAAATCTCTACCGATATAATAGACAAATCTTCTAGCTATAGCGAAGATGATATTTTATACAATAATAATGATGATGATGAAATAGTCACCGTCGTTGACAGAACAAATTACAGCAGACCAACAACTGGACGATATAATGTTAAGTATCACATTGCCAAAAAAATAATAAAATTTAACTTTACTGTTGCCGAACAACAGATATTTTGGCAGCTTATCAGGCCGTTTTTAAATCTAAAAATTACTGGCCAGCAAAGGAGCATAAAATACGATTTTATTTTTGCTAAGATATTTAATTTAATGCCAGTTGATAATGAAAGAAAATTACATTTAATTTCGTTATGTAAAACTATCAAATGTAAATCTGTGCTTGTGATAACGTTATTGGATCGACTTAGTTGGTACCCAGCTATTAAATTTATCGCTATACCCACGCCACTTGACTAAACTTTTATTGCCTTTTCTCCTAATCACTTTTTCGATAACGAAAACATCTTGCTCAGTTTTCTGAAGTTCCTGCTCGTAAAAACTACCAGTTATAGGTTACCCTGCCAGATCTTTTAACGCGTATGTTACAGGTATTGTTAAAAGTACTTTATCAACTACAAACACTTCTTCAGTCCAGTTTGGAGTAAATCCTTTTTCAAATACTTTTTTCGTCAGAGAAATTCTAACTCGATCACCTACCTCAAATTTATGTCTGCGGTACATATTTTCATTTGCTAATATTGGATTTTTGATTGCGTCGTTTGGTGATAGTTCAGTGGTTCGATGTTTCGTGTTATTATATTCGTCCACGATTTGAGAAAGATCATCGACATATCTGTTAGTGTTTTTAGCTGTCAAATATTTGTGTATTTTCGTTTAGTGTGCGATTAAATCTTTCAACGACAACACTTTTTCCCTCGTTTCCTGTAACATACTTTTTGATATTATTTTGTTCTAGAAACTGTTCGAACTTTTTATTAAAAAACTCCGCGCCATGATCGGTCCAAATTTTATTTGGTTTTCTTTCAGCGGTTGTTATTATCTGTTTTAGTGCATCTGTGATCGACGTTCCTGTCTTATCCGAAACAGGTACACTAAACGCGTATTTACTAAAAATATCTATGACATTAAACAAGTATTTCTTATTATCATTAAATTCTGCTAGATTTGACACATCTACTAAATCTATCGCCCAGATATCGTCAACGGCATTTGCGACAACTTTACGTCGCGTAAACTTTTTTTTAGGTTTGTGTAGTTCGGCTGCGAGATCGTCATACAATTCCTTTCCGAGTCCTAATTTATATTTTGTTCCAACAAAACCCTGTACCAGCCTTCTATCAAAACGTTCTCGTATATTTTTTGGATCCATATCACGAAGTTCGTCTAACATTACTTTATCACAATCAGCCTTATCTTGCTCGTTGTTCCGGTAACAGATATCGTGACGCATTGCTATTGCATCAACTTGATTGTAAGGTTCTTGTCCTGGTAGCGGATTATCATTTTCATCTAGTTGTTTATCAAGAGGATTATAAGGTCCAGTATATTTATGGCCTGGCAATGTCCAGCCTCCTTTTGGTTTTGGTAATTTGCCAATTATTTTATGTATATCTATACCTGTTCCAATTATTTCTCTGTTGTTACAACGTTGACAATATGTGACAAGTTTATTTTGCTCGAGGCATAAATCTCTGTCAGAATCGCACTTGCATATCATTCTATATTTTTAGTCATCTACTAAAATAATCTTGTCAGGAGGGCAACCAGCTCCCAGCGACTTTATCGCCGGGGACGTTTTCTTTAAAAACATACTTTTCTTTCTACCACAAACAGCACAAATACTTTTTAGCATCATTCTATTATTTTTTGTTTTTTCCGTCGTCTCATCCTTATTTTCTGTTTTAGTTTTACATTTGAGACAATATGTTGACATTATATATTTGTAAGTTTAGATAAAATTTATTGCAAGCTTTAGATAGATTTACAAAAATTTATTGCAATCTCATCATTAGCGTGAGAAGGTTGTTTATCAAACTGCAAAATAAGCTTTAAAAAATTAGGATCTTTTGACATCTGTCGGACAAACATTATACAATAATATCCGCAAGCAGAAGTTCCAACAGGTTGAAGTTGATTGGACGAATAATATATTTTTTTATATTTTTTGTTTATATATTTTTTTTATTGCATCGTTCGGAGGAAGTCCAAACGAGTCAAAATAATTGTTATTATAAACTGCTACCCAATGCGTGCCGGACCCGTCATTGAAATCTTGTATATTTATCACACATGAACCCAGCGACGATACAACTGGCACAGTGCTAAGTTCATCTTTAGAATAAACTCCGTGAAATCTGGGAACTGATTTTAACTTATCAAGTAAATCAAAGTTACTTAGCGGGGTGGCCGTGTTCCCGGCAATGTTAGTCCTCGTCCTCCTATTCCTAGCAGATTTGGCAGTAGACTTCCCGCTAGTCCCGCAAAAAAGTGGAGCGAAAGGAATAATTCCTCCTTGTTTTGTTTGATTGCGTTTCGTTGTTTTCTTTTTTTTTTCGACGATTTTGTTGTTTTCGGTTTTTTCGACGATTTTGTTTTTCGTTGTGGCATTATATTTATCAGTCACATAAAATTAAACTTTAGACTTTTTTTATACCACTACCCTCAACTGCTTTTTTCGTTGCTCCAGATACTGCTCCAGACGCTGCTGCTAATCCCAATGTACCTAACACTGGCAGAATTTTAGGTATTAACGTTCTGGCCATTAGAGATAATGCCGGACCAAAGAAGCCGCCATGTTTTGCCATTGCAGTTATTTGTGCGGCACTTAAATTTAAAACAAAAGGTTTTTTACGATCGTACCTGTTTACTTGATTTTTTTGTCAGCATTAATTTTGTTAAAATACCCTTGGAAATGATAGGGTTGATTTTTAATGATACCTGTCTCTGCTTTGCAACAGCAGCTGCTAATTTTTTAACTTGACCATCAGTCAAATATATTTCTTTTATAATATATTTTGTCATCTTATATAACGGTTGCAGATTAAACTTGGACTGCCATTTTACCTCCAACGGAATCTATCGTAACAAATCTGTCGCTGATCACTAACGCGTACACGTACAACTGTGCTATAGGAACTGCTCCTAATGTCCAAGTAATTTCAATATCAGCTGTCGAATCGACACCTCGAAAGTTATGTTTACTAACATCAAAATGAAATATTGGATAAAATGTACGAAACTCCTCTGCTGATATTTGGGATCCATCCTCAACATCTTGATATTTTTGAATTGCGTCGAGCAGGTACATGTACGGTCGAGTAATATTTTTATTAGCGTCATCTGCAAAATTGCATTCTATCGCCCGATCTGGATATTGCTTCGATTTTAGTCTAGCATATATTCGTCTAACATCAGCGTTATCAAATATTGCATTATTTTGTTGTTGGTTACCACGTCGCGCTTGTTGTTGAAATACGACAAACAATTGTCTCGGTAGTTGTTCGCTTGATGTTGTTGTAACTCGCCATGTGTAGTCGGTAGTATTTGGAACTGCTGTTTGATATATTTCATGCTGCTTAAAATAAATTTTGTTTGTATGTTTATCGAGTATACTATTTAGTTCTGACATTTTAGTGATTGATGGTGTTATTCGTGGCATCCACAAAGCAAGTTTGTTTATGATAAACTGTACATCAGCTCCGCCTGACCTAAACAGACAGTCGTTTTGTTCTGCCCGATCTAAAATAAGTGTATGTTTAACTCCACGAAATATTTTGTCGTAATCGCGATAAAAGCCGAAAATCATACTTAACGGAAGCATCATTGTAATTTGACGTGATCCTGCAGTAAGTGCCTTTCTCTTAGCATAACCTTCATTATAACGCGGATTTTTTACGTTAATTGCTTTATTAACTAAATCTAACATTGCAACACCGTCTGCAGCTGCTCCTGGTGGTGTTATGCCAAGATTATTACAAGCAGCAGTAAGAGAAGGTCTTGTAGCGTCTGCATCTGGTGCGGCTATACCAAAATTGTTAGCATTAGCAATAAGAAAATTTCTTACAATCGCAAGATCTGCAGCGGCATCAACTCCGTGTACCAAAACACCTTTGGAGAGAAGTTCATTTGGTACGGCTAAACCACCACTTCCAGTATCTTTAAACCACATCATATTCGTTGCAGTTGATCTGGAGTAATCGTCGGAAAACGAAATGATATTTAAAATTGTACTTGCAACTTGTAAGTGACTTGAAATATCCTCAACAGTTTGATTAGCTAGTTGATATCTAGCACTTTTGAATAAACACCAGCCGTTATTTATAAGAGCTACTTATGTTCCAGCTGCAATTGCAACAGGTGGATTGGCCACTGTCATAATCTGACCACGAACTTCTAACATTGCCTTATGTGGCAGTAGAAATACATCTTCATCTCGAGTATTAAATGTTCTAATACCAGTTTTATTTGGTTCATTAGAATTTTCATCGAGATACTCAACGTACTCAAATTCTGTTACAGTGTCATCGGTGTCATAAGTTTCTGCTAAATCGAGATAATTTTTAACAGACATTTTTTATTTATTAGATTATATAAAAATTTTATTGCGGCGCCGTTACTTTAGATATTAATTTTTGTATAATCTGCTCGCCTTTCGGTGATAAAAGTTTTTTCGTTGTTGTTATCATAGCACGTTGAGTTTCTTTTGTTGGAGCGATTTCTGAAATAGCTTGTTTTATCTCAGATGTAGACGGTGCGCCTTTTATTTTATCAGCTATTTTTGTCCCACCGCAGTTCCAGCGGCAGATGCGGCTCCAGTTGCAAAAGCTTTACCTGCGTCAAGTGCAATTGGTGCAACTTTACGCGCGATTCCCGGAACATTTTCAATAACTTTAGTAAATATATTTCCAAAAAATCCTCCTACTATTTTTCTTCGATAAATTTTTTTCTCTTTTCATTATATCTGAGGTTGTATAATTTTTATTGTCAATCACGAAGTCGATAGCGAAGCTATTGCGCACGTAAGTGTAAATAATAAGTACCAACCTCGTTGTTCAGATCCAACTGTCGTCCGGATTGATCTGTTAATTGCATTGTTATACTTGTTATTTGATTTTCAACATTTAACGGATAATATATAATATGACGCGGAGTAATTTGCATGAGAGAACCTGGTGGAACATCTGGCGAGAAACTATAAATCGTTTGCCCTTTACTGCCGTGGGCTGAGTAAGATCCAGAAGCAATAGAGCAATTTACAAGTATTGTATTTACGTCAGTTATATTTACCGGCAGTTCACCGTCATATGTAATAGCTTCATTAGGATCTACATAATACGCTCTATGTTCAAATCCTATCAGTGGTGCGATACCTTTTGGTGATATAAAACTAACTGACATATTTTTTATTGTCATTCTAGCTCGTAACGTGTTATAATTCGCTGCTAACTCGAAATTATCAGGTTTCATCTCCTCTTTTTGCATAATCTCTTTTATCGTCTTATTTAGATCATTGATATTATAAGCTCCTTGTGGAATTTTAAATGTTTTCCATTGCGTGTCTCTTAATGAAATAATTGCAATCTCATCACTGACACCAGTTTTTACGTTAGCCATAGCATTCCAGCAAGTACAAGAAATTAATCCAATTTCATACTGTTTCTCAGTATCAAGTTGGATTGGCGGAATATAATTTACTGAAAAATTTGCGCTATCTTTTACGGTTGTACTAGAATCTAGCAATAATGTTGTTGACATTGTTATTTATTATATTTTTACAAAATTAACATTTGCAAAATTGATATTTATAAAATTAAGTCGCGGTGTAAAGTTTCATACTCGTCAGATGTTAATAAATTTTCTGATCTTAGATGATCAAGTATATCAATAATTTCATTGTCAATTTCAACGCTAATATTACCAGCTTCTTTTGATGATATTAATAGCATTAATCTGCCTATCATTTCGGCAGTTGATGTAAATATTTTTACACCTTCTCCAATCTTACTCGGAGATATAACTATTGGTTCTTCAATTTTCTCTGGAAATACAACTATTGGTTCTTTAATCTTTGCCGGTACTCTTTTTAAATCTGTTTCTTTTGCTATAGTACTCAAAACATTACTGTGATGATTGTACTTATTTTCATTAATTATTTGATTATTAGCTTTCATGTAAAGATCGGCGATAATACCTTCTCGGTATTTTCTAATAGCTTCATAATATTGTTCATTTCGCGACACCACTAAATCAATCTGTTTCTTTTTATCCTCTGATATTTTCGTTAACTGTGCAATTTTTTCGTCAGCATCATATTCTTTTTTTAAAATTTCATTTACTCTCGAATCTTTAAAACGATATCTTACGTTAAACATTTTATACTCATCATCTTCTATTTTGTTATTTATATTTTTTAAATCTATTTCAAATTGTGATAATTCTCTTGGATAAAATTTTTCAATTTTTTTCTCTATATCTTCTAACCTAATTCCAATCGGATCAACTAATACTCTTTCTGATAATCTTTGTTCAAGTAAAAGTGGATTATTTAATATCAGTTTTAGTTCAGCTTGTCTAGCAGCAGGATCAGCAATATGTTTTACAAGTTCTCTAGCTAACTTTAACTTTTCTTCATCAGATCTTCTAATAATTTTTGCAGCAGCTGCATCTTGTTGTTCCTTAACAAGCCCGACTAAACCTTTTTCTTGAAGTTGTTTAACTTCTTCGTCTGACAGTGTCCTAGTTTCAGGTTGTTTTCCAAGTAGTGCTTCAGTAACTGGTTTGAGAGCTGCAGTTGCTACTTCTGCGGCAGTTATTTGCCCACGTCCTGCTTGTTGTACTTTTTGCTTAAATGCTGCTTGAGATTGAGCAAGTTTTTTTAGATCTTCTATATGTTTTCTATATTTTGCTCGTTTGTCCATGATTATTATATATAAATTTTATAAAATTAAGTGGAAAACACATTACTGCAAGTGAATGTCAATACAAAGCGAAACATTTTAGTTGGATCATTTGCAAGTTTATTAAATAAGAAAAAGTTATATTTATCCTTTGTAGCTTTATGATATAATTCGATAAATTTATCTTTTGTTACATCACCGCATTGCTCGTTCGCGATATTTCTAACGTCAACATTATCCAGTCCTGAAAATAATATAAAACAACCAGTATTTCGCCTAATAAATCTGTCATCATTATAAAAACCTTGAGCTAAATAAACAGAATTACATTTCTTATTACGTGACAGTGAAAAATACGATCTTATTTTGTTCATCTCCGTATTATTTAGCGGAATATCGGCAAAAACTACTATCTTATGTTCATCCGAGTCAAGTTGATTAACTGGAACAAGATCATCTGGTTGTCTGATTATAAAAAAATCTTCACCAGCCTCAAGATCATCACGAAGTTTGTCATTATATTTGCTTAGTAGCTCGTACTTATCTTGCTGCGGATTAATTGTATAAATATAAACTCGATCGTAGTTAAAATTATCGCCGAGAAGTAAATTCATCAGCAGATTTGTTTTTCCAGATCCAGTTCGCCCAACAATAAGATAATGACAATCTGGAAGTTCATTGTTATGTTTATGTTTCACCAACCGCTCTGTATCAATGTTTAATATCATCGCCATTGTTGTTATATAATTTTATGTAATATTAAACTAACTAATGTTGACAATTTTATGTAGGATAATAAATAATGAGCTACTATACAAAATTTGGAACATTAACAGGAGATTTATTGACTGAAGGTTATCAAGGTGACTTATCTAAGTACGCAACTCTTGATCAGCTAAGAAATGAGATTGATAATTTATTAAATGTCACAAGTGTAGATCAAAATGAAGTTGTTATTTTCCAGGATAAACAAGGACGATTAAAGACGAGTAATGTACAACTGTCAAATGTACTTGTACGAATTCCCACCGCGGTTGTTAATAATATTGTTACTTTTACAAACCAAGGTAAGATACAAGATTCCGGTAACTCGATTAACGATTATGTCAAAAAAGCTGGTGATTCATTTACGGGTCACATTATTATGAATCAAAATAAAATTACATACCTTGGAAACCCAACCGCAGATGCGGACGCTGCAACAAAGAAATATGTCGACGATCAAGAATCTATGTACGTATTGGTCAACGGTGGCATAATGCGTGCATTTCTCAACATGAACAATAACGGCATTAATAATCTTAGAACACCGGAATATGATTTTGATGCTGCAACGAAAAAGTATGTTGATGATAAGGAAATTCCTATTTCAACTTCGTTAAAAACAATCGGTGATGAAATGACTACACTTAGTGCTACTTTTTCTAGACACGTAGAAACGTTCTTAAATTTTCGTAGAAATATAAACAAACCCTTTAAAGAATTTTTTGGGGAACAACCAACCGTTGACATAAAACTAGCCGACGTTAACACGAAACTCAACGACATTGTCAGTGGAATACCTAATATTGTTCAAAAAACTAATCTGATTAAAATTCCACACAGACAAATTAAAAATATCGTGTACACAGTAGCATCAGGATTAGCAACATGGTCACAGCAAAATAACACTATCAAACATACTGCAGAAGTTACTAGTGTGTATAGACTGTCTATCTTTAGCTCTGGAAAGTTTAAAATTTATACTACAACATTTCCATGGCGTCATTCAACCGATGCTTTTTCTGGAGTTGTATCTATAGTGTTAAATAATGATGCTGAAGAAATATTTTTACTGGAAGCAGATGATCAAACAATAACCGCAACGTCTTACTGGTGGTGTTTGGAATTTATAGCTGAAACACCACAAATAATTACTTAATCAAACCAGGAACCAGCATTGTTGTAAACTAATATTATATAATGAAAAATATATATTTGATTTCAATCACATTTCAAAAGAAATTCCAAAACAAGATGTGGACGCTCTAATGCAATATTACAAATTTTATCATAAAAAACTTTGGTGCGTGAAAAAATGTTACAAATATTATACCAAAATACTTCGAGTAATATCATATTTACCGCTGTTATTGACCGGATCTGGTATAATTTCGAGTGGTGCATCATTAAACCCGTTTTTGTTAATAATATCGGGCATTGGTGTTTCTCTTACAACAGCGTGTAAAAAGATAGAACCTCGACTAGCGACTAAAAAAAATAGTTGCCAAACGGCTAGTATCACCTATAAAAAATTACTTGATCAGATACGATCTTACTTGCGGGGTATAAAATATGATATGGACGATTTAATACGCGAGTTTCGTACTATTGACAGTATGTTAACAGATATTCTACCAATGAGAGTTAGTAGGTATGAAAAAGATTATCAAAAAAGTATGATAATGATAGGGTATGAAATATTATCTAAACAATATATAAAAAAACGTCACTTACCTGATTTCGCCCGGTGAAGATGTCGTCTCTCCTGAAAGTGCTTATAACTGCTTTATATACCTGCGTGAACGTTTTCTGGAATGTTCTGAAATTCGCTGACACATTTCCACGTTTTAGCTCTCTGATGTTTTGCGTGGGCGTTTTTCTAGAATGTTCTGAAAAATCTCCGCGTGACGTTCCAGTATGACTGAGACATGTTAACTGGCTTGGTTGATGTGGGATTGATTTTCAGACTGCGTACATCAAAGGCTTGGCTTATAGAGAGTATTGATTGATTTCCAGATTACATTACCTTATGCAACATCTGTTAGGTACACATGTAATATATTAGTGTAAAAGTATAGGATTATATCTGAGCCAGAATCTGCCTTTGGGTTTCGATAAAATCGTTTGGGGTGGGAGTTTTAAGGTAGAGAGAGGGGTAATTTGTATTTGTTCTGAGAGAGGGAGGGGGTGGAGAGAGGTCTTTGAGCTAAAATCGGCCTTTTCCCTTACTACTAGAAAGACAGCAAAAAGAAAGGATATATTTTATTACCTTTTCCTTTTCCCAGGGCACAAAAGTTCACATTCATATCGAATTGTATTTTCGTACTACTTGCTGCTTTTTCTGCACATGTGGTGGCTTTCGAAATACGCATTTGTAACTGCTTCAAATTTTCAGAAACATTCCACCCTGTACAAGTCTCCCCCATCCCGTCACCACTCCACGTGAGTTAGGTATAAACAGATCTTCATACTTAATTTCTGAAAAAGAAAATAAAACCTGGATTTGTCAGTCTGCTGACAACGTATAATACACCCTGTAAAATTGTGTTTCACCTTAGTCAATCAGAGTGCAACACAAGTTCGTCCTTGGATGCACTAATATAGCAGCTTGGCTGGCGTAAGGTGCAGCGAGTGAATGTGAGACGTGTGAAAGATAGTACTGAAAGCAGATCACAGAGCCCCATCATTGGCATTAGCGTTTGCAATAACTAGGAAACTGGGAACGGACAAACCGTTGCCCTTATTAAGATGGATATGTGAGAAGGGATACGTTGTTTTGATACCAAGCAAACGACTTTTTATTAGTTGGGTGTTTAATGATACACGGCGAGCTTTTATCGTTACCATTCAGGATGATCACTTTGTTGGCTTTTGGGTAGGAAAGCCTCGAGGTGTTCCGATTGACTGATCAGTTGGACCAGAGATTTTCAAACTCTGAGGACGAGTTGGAGATACAGTTTTCACTCCCAACCAATCGAACGTGACGTTTCAAAAGAGTTTGAGTCCGTTGGTGACTTGTTGATACAAAATATGGAGTTTGATCTCAAACTAAAAAGTTTATAATCTCCAGAGTAAATAATATTCATGCAAACTTAAAACATTTAAAAGCATCCCTGCGATTTCCAATTATATAGAAAGACTGAGGAAGAAAAATGTATTGCAAATTGATCATCGTAATCAGTATCATACCATTATATTCCTTCTGAAAATGGCCTCCAAGATATCTTTTTTTATATTATTACGTGAAGCAACACAGATTGCAGGTTGAAGGCATGCGAGGATTGTTCCGAATCTAAGGGAGTTATAATGATAGATATGCAAATGTGGATGTATATAATAGAAGCGTTTCTGTTTAATTGAAGCTGAAAAATCCTCAAAATAGATAAATTTTATTATGTAAAAGCTTTACATATTACACATTATTGTCAGAGTGAAGTTCTGAAATTGTGCAAAATCCCGAATCAAACGTAAGAAATGTTTCCTGTCGATAGAAAGAGAAACCTACTCAAACTTCTGATAATTTTCTGTATGTTTACCTTGGTAATACAGGTGCAGAGTTTGTACCAAAAAGTCAAAGGACAAACAAATGTGCATATTTTCCTAAAATCATGTGATCAGCATGAAACCTTCAACGCGTTTGGATAGATACGCACTTGGAAGTACACTGTTGTAGCTAATCTTGGATTTGAAAATTTTATTTAAAATTATTTAAAATTATTTAATTTTATTTTATTTCAGTGGCATATCAAAATAAGAAACCAGCGAGAAAGTGAGTAACTGTCTTGCCTGGAAACGCTCTACGCCGGTGTACCCAACCAGGTCTGTGCAGGATTCCAATTTAGACCCTCTTG
This sequence comes from Megalonaias nervosa, assembly GCA_016617855.1. NCBI lineage: Eukaryota > Metazoa > Mollusca > Bivalvia > Unionida > Unionidae > Megalonaias > Megalonaias nervosa. Next base: position 16,054 of record JAECUM010096179.1, on the reverse strand, counting down.
GTCGTGTGATAGGCACGCTAACCACAAAACCACCGCGGGACTTGTGGACGAGATGAGATTAAAATCCCCAGTACTTGAAACATTACTTGAATCACTATCCATCTTGCTTTCACCCTTTTCTTTCCTGATTATGAATAATTTTCTTTTTTTGTGATTGGGGAATAGCAACATGCTTACAGATTATCAGCCAATACAAACGAGATGAGGAATTCTGAGCCATCTGTTTTGGTGAACACTTTACATATCATAAATCATGTCGAGGGAGACAGTTTTTGGATGAATGCATCTAAATATTTGTGTACGGATCACGATGCTAGTTACGTTTTCTTGCTTTTCGCTCAACACTGTTGTGATTTGCCTTAAAACTCCTCCTTTGCCCTTAAACATCCTGTTTTATGGCGAAAATGTGAATCATGGAGGGGTGGTGGAAAAAAGGGTGGGGGGCAAAAAAAAGTAATGGGTATGACAATACAGCTGACAATAGTGCATCTCATTCGTTGTTGATCCATAGATATTGCCACATTTCAACATCCAAATATACAGTAAGGAGTTTTTTGGCATTGGTGGCTGGGGAAGAGAGAATGGTTTTACAACACAGACTTTGTAAACAAGTGGAATAGCATTCTACATTGAAAGAAAACATAAATTTGAAAATTCTTCTTAATTACTCGACTCCGACAGTAATACTTCAAGCGATCAACGTTTAATTACAGCATTAAGGGGAGAGGGGGGAGAGAGAGAGAGAGAGAGAGAGAGAGAGAGAGAGAGAGAGAGAGAGAGAGAGAGAGATTTGATTCATTTAGTTCATGTCCTCAAAATTACCTGGAAATTCAGTAGCATTGTAGAGGCACACTGGGGCAACGAAAGGCTTTTCCCTCTTATACACAACAGGGTCGGTCAATCTGACAACACGGAGATCGTACTGCAACGTTTTACTGTTATATTTGTCATGATGAATGGTCTTTGCCATTGAGGTTTCCAAAAAATTACCTCCTGTGTCTGATCTGCTTGTTCGACCTGAAAAAATGTTGTGAATAATAATAATAATAATAATAATAATAATAATAATAATAATTATTATTATTATTATTATTATTATTATTATTATTATTGACTCTTGTAACAATAGGCCAGCATGACCACCTGGAGGTTGCTTCAGCTACGAGAACTAAAGAAGCATAATGATTTGTAACGGCAGCATTGAACCAGACAGGATCAAAACAACTGACGACAAGGGTGCATACTGAAGACTAAGCACCACTGTACAGAATGTGCAGTGATGGGATGAACGTGTGAATTACCTGATTAATGAGTCAAGTAAACCACTGAGTGTAATAAGTTATCCCAGTGCCCGTACGAAAATCGGCCAAGAAACTAGCCCTAGCTGTACACTCTCACCTCTCAAAGAAATACTGCATTGATAGACACAACGAACTTGAGTGGTGCAATCACAAGGCACCCTAGCTGTACACTCTCACCTCTCAAAGAGATACTGCATTGATAGACACAACGAACTTGAGTGGTGCGATCACAAGGCATCCTAGCTGTACACTCTCACCTCTTGAAGAGATACTGCATTGATAGACACAACAAACTTGCGATCACAAGGCAAGGTAGATGGTTGAAACATAGCAAGAAGAATATCAGCGGGATTTAAACATCCAGTCCGACCACAGGACAAGCCACAAACATGGTACTGTAGACAAAGAGAGGAACCTGACATGCTTCATATACACAGCATTACCATGGACTCCCGTTAAGGAACGAGACAGTAACAACAGAACATAATATTACGTTCTTTTTCTTGCTATATCAACAAACAGATAATTTATGGAAAGATTAATCTAACATGGAGTATATCGTAAAAGACTAAATCTTACTACATTTTATGATGTAAATCTATATTTTTTGTTACTCCTGGTACATGATTGTATCTAATTTTTATAATTTTCATTCATGGCTGTAATTTGTACAGAATATCTTTAGTTAGTTTTGCCTTCGTGACCATAATCTGTAAAGAGCATATTATTGCATAGGATCTATAAATTGATGCTTACTTATGTGTTGGCAATTATTAATAATAATTATAGGTTACTGCATTTGTATGGGAAAATATGAACGAGTTTTTCGGATGTCTATACTGCACGACCTTGAGAGTGCAGTATATCCATCCGACAGAACGAGTTCATATTTTCCCATACAAATGCAGTAACCTTTTAATTATATGCTCATTTTCCTATTCTACCCAAGGCTTAAATGTATAAATAAAAATACACTTTGTTTACAAAGTAGTTCCTAATACACAGTTGGGCACACGTGTCTTGCACGTGAGTGCAATATGAAGGTGTGCAATATCGTAAAATATTGCACGATTCTGACAATATAAAGTTAACGGAGAAAAAAATGAGCATATAATAATCCTAAAAGTAAGACCTAAATGGCACTTATGGCTTAATTTCTCAGTGGCCGATCGGGTTTCGACATTTCTATAATAATTCTGTAACGTTCATATGGTTGGGCTAGGTCACACACACACACACACACACACACACAGATATATATATATATATATATATATATATATATATATATATATATATATATATATATATATATATATATATATATATATATATCAGTTCGACGCAAAATGAGTAGTGTATTCTGTCACGTAAGGTGTATTGCGAAATACATATGCACTAGACAGTGTATATAAAGAGAGAAGTGGGCAGTCAGTTTCGTTCCGATTTTGGATTCATTCACATTTCTTGTGTTCCTGTTCAAAGTCTGCAGACGTGTTTTATGTTGTACTTAGATATTATTCGAGAGGAAAACCATTTGTTTGGACTGTTCACTGGAAATAGAGAGTGCTCATTATTTGGACAATAATATTATTCTGGAACTTTTATAAATTATTCCAAGTAATTCTGGACAACACCATCTTAAGAACGTCGTAGTCCTTGGAGAACCGGTACATTTCCGGATTTTAAATTTCTAAGGAACGTTTCATTTATTTAGTTCTATTATAGATCTTTATAGCATTAATTTGGATTCACTTCATCGTACTATTAGTGCCTCTCACAGTTGCAGTTATCACTTTAATACTTAAATTGTTTGTTAAGGTTTACAAAACTTGTTGATTTACCTCTATTGTTACTGAGTTTGCGACCTGGAGTCTTATCAGAAAGCTAGGGACTTGTCTCGCATATGAATTTCAGAAAAATTGAAATTGTTTTGAAATTTAAATTTATTTTATTTCCAACAGGTTTTGTCCCTGGTCTTTTGATTTTGCATAGTGAAATCAACAAGCTTTTTCAGTATCAACTAAAGTGGAGAACTTTATTTTAAATCCTACCCAGGAACGGTTAGAGTTTTGAAAAAGGACGAATTGCTTCAGCTTTCCAGCCATTTTGATCTTTCGGAGGCAAAGCCATCTTTGTTCAGACAAGAAATAAAAAATATTGTGGTTCAATATTTGGTAGAAAATAATATTTTAGACAAACGTGCTTTGGGTTTGATTAGTAAGTCGGAATCTGGCACTAATTGGCAAGTTACGGAATTGAAAGTTAAATACAAGAATGAAATTTAGTTAAGAAAACCTGAGCTTCAAACACAGACAAAAAAGAAGGAAAAAAAACAAATACAAATGCACTTACAGAAGGAAGTAAAGAGAGAGACAAATTCAGAATGAAGAAATAGAAATGCAAATGCAAATGCAAATGAAAAGCAGAGACAAATGCAGGAAACATAAAGAGAGAGACAAATTCGATAGGAAGAAAGAGAGATGCAAACGAAAGTGCAAATACACAAAGAAAAGGAAGAAACGGAATTTCAAATAGATTAAAAGAATTAGAACTGGCAATCACGAAGCACATGAAAGTTCAGTTTTGAACCCCCTTTTAAGTAAAAAAATGTAGATCAATATTTTCACATTTTTATAAAATAGCCGAGACGATGAAATGGCCAAGAGAGCGCTAGACGTATTATTACAGAGTGTACTTATTGGCAAAGCTCGTGAAGTTTATACTTCACTGGCAGTTGAAGTGCTGAGGAAGGTTTGATTAAGTAATATATGTTGACGGATTATGAGTTAGTGCCGGAGGTATATCAACAGTGGTTTCCAAACTGAAGGAAAGAAGATAGCCAAACCGATGTCGAATTTTCTGGGAAAGAAGAATAACTATTTGACATGAAGCGTGAATCTAAAAAGATTGATAAAGATCGTGAAAAACTTACACAGCTAATATTAATCGAGGAGTTCAAGAACTGCGTCTATAATGACGTCAAAATTTACCTTCATGAGAACAAGATAGATACTTTAGAAAACGTTGCTGGTACAGCTGACGAATATTTATTGGTTCACAGTTTCATTTGTCAATACGTTTTCCTCTCAGCCAATGGTTAGTAAGAAACCTAATCCGTCTCAAGCGAGTATTCACGAATTTCAATCTAGTACAACTAATAAGAATTCAACGTCTGCTAAGACTGATCAGAAATCCTGATCTCTTCATACTTGCACCTTTTGCAAGAAAAAGGGCCACTTCATTTCGGATTGATTTACGTTACAAAATATGCAACAGAATAAAGATAGACCAGTTCCAAACGCTCTTGTTGCTCATAGGTCAAGGTCATGATCATATACTGGCAACAATACATCTGTGATGTCAAACAAACCCCAGTCTAACTATATTATGGAGAAATGTAAACCATTCATATCGAAGGGTTCTATATCATTTATTGGTGCTTCAACCAATCTTACCCATATTTAAATATTGAAGGACAACAGGAGCTTCTCAGAGTCTTTTATTACCAGGTACTTTGCCTTTATCTGAGGAGTCTTCTTCTGAAAGTATTCTTATTCTGGGAGTAGAGTGCGGTTCGATTCAAATTCCTCTCCACAATGTTAATTTTTCATCAGACGTAGTTTGTGGACCAGTGACTGTTGGCGCTGTGATTTCTTTGCGCATTGAGGCTGCTCATTTATTGTTAGGCAATAACCTAGCTGGAGATAAGGTCGTGGTAAATACACTTGTAACTTACAACCCCTGTTTGGATTATAAGTTTGATCCCATTGCAAATCAAATCCCTGATTCATTCACCGCTTGTTCAGATATTAGAGCTATGACAAAACAAGCTCTTGACAATGAAGTCAATCAGAAGCCTATTCCTTTCGCTGAGACATGTGTTCGTCAGGTTTTTTTATGAGATCCCGTTTGCTCCTGTTATTGAGCACGCAGAAGGTATCGATCATTGTGATCCTCTTTTAACTGCTCATTCTATTATGCCTAATCAGCGTGACAAACGACAATCACTTGTCCTCGAACAGGAAAACGATCATGTGATCTCTGTTTGTTTTAGAGGGCTATTAGCGAAGCTGACTCCGCAGAGGTACTAAAAACAATTTGAAAAATGGGGTCCTAATGAATAATTGGAGTGGTCATTAAACTATCAAATTCCTGTACCTAAGATATATAGACAGGAAATTCTAATTTACCCCATGAAACTCCTTTGACGGTTCATCTGCGTGTCTATAAAACAACCACAAGATTTTACATCATTTTTATTTGGCCTATGATTAACAGTGATGTGTATAACTATAGTAAATCTTGTCACACTTGTCAAATGGTAGGGAAACCTAAGCAAAAAATACCTACAGCTCATTTGCAACTAATTACTGCATTTGACGAACCATTTAGTAGACTAATGGTAAATTTACCAAAGAAAAATCAAGCAACCAATACTTGCTGACCATAATGTGTGCGTCAACAAGGTTTCCAGAGGCACTTCCTTTACTGAATATTAAGACTAAAACTATACTAAAAGCCTTAATAAAGATCTTTACACTTTTTCGCCTTCCTAGCTCCGTCTAATCTGATTAAGGTTCTAAATTCATGTCAGGGATCTTCAAAAGGTTATGTTCAAGACCTCTGAGTATCAGCCTGAAAGCAATGGGGCGTTGGAAAGATTACATCAGACATTAAAGAGAATGAAAAGGTCATATTTCTTTGATACCAGGAAAAGGTGGGGCGGAGGAGTTCACTTATTGTCCTTTGTTTTTATGGGGTCAGTTCAAGAGTCCCTTTATTTAGTCCCTCTGAACTTGTTTTCGGACACACTGTTCGTGGACACTGAAGCTGTTGGAAATAAAACTTCTTTTAACAGAAGAATCAGAGATCAATTTACTTGATTATGACTCTGATTTTACACACAAACTATCAAAAGTTTGTGAGATGACAAGGATAATCTACATTCTACCCAATCACAAATTAAATTTTATGACAAAGCTACAAGAAAAGAACTTTTCAACGTGGTGATCAGGTCCTGGCTGTCTTGCCCCTACCACAAAGTCCGCTTCAGGCTAAGTATTATGGTCCCTATACAGTTTTAAGAAAGTACGTTAATAAACTTATATCATCGATTCTGCTCGGAGGCGGAATCTGAAGCAACTTTGCCATATCAGTATTTTAAAGAATATGTAGATCAGTATAGCTCTGTAAATCATTCAGTAAATTTAACTGTTCCTCTCCCACATAGTGACAATTTAAATGATGACGTGCAACCGGACTGTAATGACTTTGCTTGAATCAGTTTCATTCCAATTTTGGAATCATTCACATTTCTTGTGTTCCTGTTGTAAGACTGCAGACTTTGTTCTGTATTGTACTTAGATATTATTCGAAAGGAAAAACATTTGTTTGGACTGTTCACTTGAAATAGAGAGTGCTCATTATTTGGACCATAATATTATTATGAAACTCTTATAAATTATTCGAATGAATCCTGGAAAACGTCATCTTAACAACGTTACGGTTCTTGGAGAACCGATACATTTCCGGTTTTGAAATTTGGTACATTTCCGGTTTTGAAATTCCTAATGAATTTTCATTTATTTGTGACTTTTCATAGACCTTTATAAGGATTAATTTGGATTCACTTCATCTTATTGTTAGTTTATCTCACATTTTCATTTATAACCTTAATTTGTTTGCTAAGTTTTACAAAACTTGTTGGTTTTGCTTTTTGTGTCACTTAGTTTGTGACCATGGAGTACTAGCAATTGAACTGACCAATGTAAATCTTCCATTCAGGTTTAATGTCGCAATGTGCAGCCGTCAGGATCCAGTTTTTGTTCAATAAGGTAGCGCCACACATTTGTCTCTTGTACTGCAAAAGAAACGAGAAGGTAATTATGTTTGCAATCAAACATAATCTCATGCTACGGTCACCAGACCATTTCTCAACTTACGTGCCCGTCTGCTCCCATATTCTTGTAATAATTGACTATCTCGTTTGACTATTTTGTTTTGGTAATCTGTAGTATAAAATTTATAACATTTTCTCCACTCTTCCGTATAATTCATAAAATGAGTGACAATGTGATTTCGGTTCTTATAACCCAAATAATTGTTCATCTATTTTACACCCTCATAACAAGAGGTCTTAGCACTCCTTCTTTGAATAAAAAACTGAGCCCGAAACGACCGAAACATTTCACACCCTTATAATAAGACTTAATGGGTCCACAACTGATGTCATGATGGTATGCAAGATAAAGACATGATGTCCGAAGTCTCCCTATTTACTCAGAAGTCAATTCGGCGGTTTTATGTGATACATTTTATATATATAGCGTGTAGTACAGTCATACATATATGTCCATTACAGTCATACATTTGTGCAAGTTATAGTCATACATTTGTGCGTATGACAGTCATACATAGGTGCACATTAGTCATACATCTGTGTTCTTTACATCGGTGCTCATTACAGTCACTGATATGTGCTCATCACAGCCATACATCTGTGTTTATTACATTCATTCATCTGTGCTCCTTACATTGGTGCTCATTACCGTCATTGATAAATGCTAATTATAGTCATACATCTGTGCTCATTACAGTCATACATCTGCGCTCAATACAGTCATACATCAGTGCATATTACAGTCATACATCTGTGTCCACTACAGTCATATATTTGTGCCAATTATATTCATACATCAGTGTTCATTACTGCCAAACATCAGGGCCATTACAATCATACGTCTGTTCCCATTACAGTGATACATCTGTATCCATTACAAAATACGCTTGAGCTCATTTCAAACAAACCTTTTAAAGTTTGTCGAATAATTTCATTTGAAATGAGCACTCATCTACGATCATGGACAGGTCCAGTGAGGTCTTTGTACTCCTCCTTCGAACACAAAACTAAGCCCAAAACATTTCGAAGAGTAAGTTTTCTTTACAGTTTGATGGTCAAAATATTTCCTGGAATCGCTTATACTGCTGGAGCTTCAGGAGGCAACCGTCCGACAAACCACTCACATATTTCCTTAGCCCCCTTTAAGCCAGTAGATGCACCAGATGGTTGGGAATCAATTACCCCGGACGCCAGATGAAGTAGTTCGCCGTCGGGATTGGAACCTTTCATAGTATTTCACCTCAGCTTAGGGTAAAGGAGTCAGTTCTTCACAAAACGTATGTTTAGATTGGGGGGAATGAGGTTGGCAACTGACGTCAAACCTGTTCTCAGTTGCAAAGTATGGGCGTCTCGAACCATCGCACAGCTACTGCCTTAAGCTCCCCTTTAACGATATTTATGGGTCCGCCATTGCAGATTCTAAATTTGGTATGCACTTTTCATGTATACCTCAACTGATATATATCACACAGTATCGGTGATATCAAATCTATATTGTTATTGCATTTGTACTGTTCAGCAAGAGCTGGTAATTGATCTTGGCCTAATCGGTAAAGATTTGTAATATAAGGTATGTAATCTTTAATGTATCGCAGACTTTTCTGTAAGTGATCCCTTAGTCACAGGAGACTTCTGCCAAGGAACCATCGCATTATAGAGATTATTATTCATAATTTTATCATCGACATAGTCACGGGTATTAAACGATCAGAAGGTTTCTTTCATGCATATGATTATTGACTAAATTATGGATTTATTGCCAAACATTTTCAATTGTGCCCAGACGTGAATCATGACGTCACTCGGTGGTCTGACTTCAACTTGCTCAACGCAGGAGAAAATTAGAGAATGTCAACATTATAACCAACTATTTAGTGTACCATGCCAGAAACATTTTAAGTTCAACATTTTTCATCCAAATGTCACAAAATTGTCAAACCATGATTTTAAATCCTATGGAAATTTTCGAATAGAAAAATGCCGATTTTAAACAAATGGATATACTATTGGATTGAGCGAACTTTCGTCCTTTTTCCAGCTTACCTCAACTCAACCGAGATCAACGTAATATTGACATATGAAGCGGTTGCGAAATATAATTAACAATCAAATACTTGTACATTAATTGCACTAATTTGTATGATCATGTAAGTAAACAGTACGAAAAATATTACATAAGCATTAGTATACAATAGAATAAAATTTATAAAGTATAATTTGTACAACTTTGCAAATATTTCTTAACAACTTTTAATTTGTTCTCTGTAATTGGTCAGGCAACCTCAGAACATTAATATATTCTGTAATGGAGCGAATTTTTCTGTCGATCTTGGTAGAACACATTTAGTTGGACACGTGTACGATTAAATAGATTTATGGAGTTCTGCGTGCGTTTAAATTGCCATAATGCATGGATTGGTACAGTCTCTGTCATGAGTTTAGCTATTTTTGATTAAGGCTACGTTTGTTTAAATTTGACAGAAGAGGTCAATTTCTTATCGGTATGGAAAATTGTCATGTCTGAAAGTTACCAGGAATCATTTGGGTAATCAAGGTTTGTCAGACGAACTACATGTTTCAGCAAGTTCAGGCGGGAAAACGTATTTCATTTCAGATTGGTCACGCTGTGAAGGGGGCGTGGTTTCACATGAAAAACTCTCAGTTTAAATGTGCAAAATAGCAAAATTGAAATCAGTCGACACCATTTTCTGCGAGAGAAAACAAAGGTAGTGGACTTCGGGTCGAATTTAGAAGAAATTCGTTCGTAGAAATCATCCAAGGGGAGCAATTGTCTGGAAAAAAAATTGACAGACACGTTCTGGAAGTGAGAGCTTGGAAAAACAAGCTATTTGCAACAATCTTATGCAATTCATTGATACTACTATGATGCATTATCGATTTATTTGCTTGTATTTGCATGGATTTATTTGTTTAAGTTCGTAGATTTAATTTCTTGATATGGTATACCTGTGTTGAGTTCGTTTATCTGAGTCCATACAATGATATTTTTCTTTATATACATTGACGACTTGTTTGAGCGTATAGTCTGGTTTATTATAGGAAATTATATATCTAGAATTCATGCCTTATTTTAGTTGAGATGCGAGAATCCGTGAGAATTCTCCGACCTATATATGAGTTCACGTATGATAACCACATGATTGTTGTTATAAATACAGTAGCAAGGAATTTCATTCGTGTAATTGAGACTAGTCTGGAACTAATGTCTCGGTGGGATGTTGGAATAGCCATTTAGTTGACCATTAATTTTGTGAAACTAGGTTGATACGGTCTGTCATGGCCACTTAGACTAGATACCCGTAGAATCTGTTTGAAATTAGGATAGAATTTATCTGACATAACGAGGGGGAAAGGTATTGATCTATTCCCCCAGTATAATGTGACGGAAGATTTAGGTTGCTTATTTTGTTATTTTGGAAGGACAGGATGGCTCTGCGCTCTACGTTCTACGTATTGCGTATTAAGAACCCAAAGTGGACAAAGTTGGATAGGGCGAAAGAGGCGAGACAACCTGTGAATTTGGCAAAGGAAGTCAAAAGTGAAGAAGACCCAGACTTACCGGCACAAGGAAGTCAAAGTGGAGGAGACCCAGACTTACCGGCACAAGGAAGTCAAAAGGGAGAGTCGCTGTGGAATTTAGACTGAATCAAGACATCAGGTTATGAAACTGAACAAGGCAATGTTTTCGATGTATTTCACTGGATCTAATGATGATTTAAATTCTATCGCGTAACAGATTGGCTGTTGGTGTCATAATTTCTTTGTATTTGAAAATTCGTTGAATAATTTAGTTCAAAAAGAAAGAAGTGGATCTTTCAATCGTAACGTATTATTACCTTTGTTTATGAACTTTATTGTTAGAAATTTTTGATTAAATATTGTCTTTATTTGTAACGGGGGCTCGTGTTATTCTGTTCCATATACCTGCTCAGCTCTTTATCTATTCCACCTGTAAATTTCTCTATTTCTGGGCAAAATAGACCGTCGGCGATCACCTCTAGATAACGATAACCAAAACCCAGGACACCCACCCCGACAAAACTGAGTGGGGAGTATCCGACATATTCAATACCCTATTTGCAATAGATTTTATATAGTTTTCAATGTGTACTAAAGTAAGAACAGGGAAACAATTCATGGAATATATTTCTAATAGTATTTTTATCACAAAATGTATGCAAACTCTCTTCCAAAATCTAAATTACACCATCCTCCCATTTCTGAAAGCGACCTATGACTTGAGGTCTCTAATTTATATTTTTGTTCTTAAGTAGACTAAAATTTTCAAATAATTTTCAAAAATTAGTTATGTTTTGAAAATACGATTCAGTTTGCCTTTAGAGGCACGGTCAATATCAGAAAGTCAAGTTTGCAGTCCAGTTTTAGTTTCATTTGTAGATTTATCCTAGAACCTTTATTACTCCATGTACAACTGAATTATTCCATATAAGACTGTTATCAGAATAATTCAAATTATGTTCAACACACGTTATCCTTTCATTTTCTATGCAGTGGACATAAAATGCTGTACAATTGTTGTTAATAGCTTAGTTTTCTTTCCTTGGATTAATTTATCCAAGGAATTCATACTCCTGGCAGCTATCCAAAATGAAACTCCTACCGATCTTGGATACTAAATTCCATCAAGTGAACAAGCTCCCATAAACTAATTCAGATTGAACCTGTCGAATGTCTCTCCAGATTTTGAAGTTTCGACTCGACAAAAATTAACACTTATCAGTCTAGATTAAAAGTTGCATTTTTTTTACCCCATCTTCCAGGTTTACCATCCAAGGCCAAGCCCCCTCCTCGGCCTCTGTAATTCTGTCAATATCCTCGTTTTGGTTCAACTTCGTTAACTCGGAATATTCACCGCACTGAATTGGATCTACAAAGACCAAACAAGTTATGAGAATTTACAGGCAAATTTGGAATAAAATTAAAGAATACTAGTTATCATCAAATGAAATGTAACTTAAATCTTGCATTAGCTTTCATGAAATGCATTCCAAAGCTTTCAATGCTTTTCTTTCTAAAACTCTTACAATGTGAGGCACTAGTGGCCACGTCCACTTCCACAAATTTTAAACGCGTGAAATGTGCGCGCCTATAGCTGAATGGTCTAGATAGTTCATTTCTGAAAATGAGGTCGTGGAATAGGATCTACACTTTGGCAATGTGTTGCTGATCTTCCACTGGCCTTATCGAAAAATTAAGATCTACAACAACAGCAAAAATAGCAGCAACAACAACAGCAGAAATAATAGTAATAATAATAATAATAATAATAATAATAATAATAATAATAATAATAATTTTCTTTTGTCCTCATTAACCAGTGTGGATGCAAATAAAACAATGATTTGTAGAACTGTTGTTTCCTATATGAGAAAGATTCTCATTATTGGAAACGTTTTAGTGTTATGTCAGTCACTACTCGGATTGTTTCGGCAGGGACAGTTTGACTTCGGTGTGAAACTTAAACTTTCTGGAGATGGAATATGGTATGCGTGATCAGACGTAGTTAGGAAATGATTAAGGAAGTTATTAGATTATGGTTGAATCAGTCATTACTAAAGAGATCAGGCAATATAAAACAGGTCGGCTTGACCTCGGTATTTAAAGTTTGTCAATTATCTTTCGATGTTAAAACGCCAAAATCTAGACAACTGAAATATCACACGATATTCAAGAATGGAAGTAATTTTAGTGGTTGGAATCGAGGTCAGAGAGATATGAATGTACAATCTACTTTTCTTATAAATTGAATTTTTAAAGAAGATGCGAAATCGAACAAGACAGCACCAATCTAGTTCTAGCGGACAGTCAGCAATTTGGATGTACAAGAAGGCAAGAAACAATTTAAACAGCCTAGTGGACTTCGAAGATTTGTACTCGAATTGTCACATTCATATGTAGACATTGAACAACGAGTGACTCCAGGTTAATCAGCATGTGTTCTTGAGCTAAGATGTAGCAATTTAAGCAAAGATTTATTGATGTTGTTGTTGTTGTTGTTGTGGAGCTTAACGCCATTTTTCAGCACACGATAGGCTATACATGGCGGCCAGTATTAATGGTGGGGGAAGAAACCGGGAAATCCACGGAAAGAACCACCGACCCACGAGAAGCTACTGGCAAGCTTTCTCACATATCCACATTCGCCGAATCTTAGACTCGAACTCACGCAGACAGAGGTGAGATGGCAGTGATCCGTAACGGAGAGTGCTTTAGACCACTCGGCCACTCGGGGCCCCAAGATTTATTGAGAGAAAAGTGATTTAATATATGTTTATGCGTGACACTATGAGCTTGACGGCACATCAGCACTAGCATGGCTATATAGGCTTAAGTATCCCCAAAGAGGCATGCAAACACATGATAAAGGTAGAAACGGGTAAACGTTTTCAATAAAAAGTGAAATGTTTGATACATGCTTAGCGTTAACATCACTATACACATCTGAGGTCAAGAAGGTTGTCCCCCTTTGTTGCATCGAAAGACATGCATTAGGTCCGCACCGGGTCTACTCTACATCCCAGAGCCCGCAGGCTAAGTTTGATTGGGCACTCGCAACTAATTTGAGATCAAAATAAAAGAAGTCGCCACTAATGTCGCCATTTAACTCCCACCCACCCCCCACCTCAGCCCCTCCCCACCCCCTCCACCCCCAGAGCCAACCGTAAGCAACTACTGGAACATCGTGAATTGCGATAAATACTGAGTCAATCATATGTTGAAAAGGGGAAAATAATCTTTCTTGAATTTGATATCATCTAAGTTCTAGCTAACGCGATCCTCAATAACTAATGCGAAAGGAACTCAAAGGTGTGAATGAGAGATTTTAAAAATCGTTAAGATATATTATGAATATTCAATCATAGGCTAGACCCGTTTGTGATATGATCGGAATATTTTGGTAATCAAACTCGTTTCAGATCTAGTCGCAAACGATAAGGAAATTCGAGTGAAAAAAAAAAACAACGAAATAGGTGCGAACGTTTGAGTGGTGTTCATGACTATCCTAAGGCGGCCAAACTCCGTAAGTCTGTATCACATAGATAGTCTTATTTTATTTGCTTTTCAGTGCAAAATTGAATTTTACTAATTCTATTAAGCTTCCAGCCGATGGGTCATTATCTACCTGTACATATGATGAAGCCATGTTGTACAACTATGCTCTGAATGATACATATTCGTTCTCAGTCAGGTTTAATCTCTCCTTTGGTGAATGCATATGTTGTTGTTGTTGTTGTTGTGGGGCTTAACGCCATTTTTCAGCACACGATAGGCTATACATGGCGGCCAGTATCATTGGTGGAGGAAGAAACCGGGAAATCCCCGGAAAGAACCACCGACCCACGAGAAGCTACTGGCAAGCTTTCTCACATATCCACATTCGCCGAATACTAGACTCGAACCCACGCAGACAGAGGTGAGATGGCAGTGATCCGTAACGGAGAGCGCTTTAGACCACTCGGCCACTCGGGGCCCCTGAATGCATATGATCTGAACACATACTGTGGCGTAGTCTCCAGTCTAGCGACCACAACCCTTTCTTCACCTACTACTGATGCAAATCCTACCAGTTCCACGTCAGTACAAATGACAACATCTACAACAACATCACCTGCAACAGAATCAACAATGACGAAACCAACTACAACGAAACCTCTTCACTACCGACTACCACTTACTCACATGTGCCCATAACATCTACAGCACGACGACTACAAGTCATCCAGTAACAACGACGGCAACTACAACGATATCTACAACACCAACTGCCACTTCGGCACAGATGCCTACAACATCTACAACAACGAACACAACGACGACTACTAGTAATAATCCTATATCAACGACGACTACATCTAAAGCGACAACAGCAACTACAACAACTCCGTAGACAACGACCACCACAGAGAACAGCATAACGAGTACGTTTGTAAAATGTGAAATTTCAGATTGCCTGACCCAGTACAATTTAACTAGTAACCATTTGACTGAATATGTCAACAATGCATTGTCTATTTGCGAGTAAGCATACTGCAACTGCGTGTAGTTGATTTGATCGTGAATAAATATATGGTTGGTTTTATGATATATGCTTAAGTTTTTTGAGGTACTTTCAGTTGTATAATTTGCCAATAGAGACGAATAAGTTGTTGTTGTTGTAGGGTTTAACGCCATTTTTCAGCACAAGATAGGCTATACATGGCCGCCAGGATAACTGGTGGATTAAGAACCCTGGAAAATCCTGGGAAGACCCACCGACCCACGAGAAGCTACTGGCAAACTTTCTCACGTACCAACGTGATGTTATAAATAACCATGAATTCTGGGGTTCTTTCGTTTGCAAGTTATACCGATTTCCTTTGAAAATTGTTGACTCTTTAAACGTGGATAAAATTGGGGATCTCTTGAAAACATTTTGTAGTTATTTTAAATGGGTATAAGTGAAAACAACTATGATATGAAAACTGTGTTCGACCCGTGTTTAAGAAACGTCAATTTTTATTTATTCAGTTATCTTTTTCTTCAGGACATAAGACTGTATCATGGGCTGTATAAAAACTGCTGTCGGCGACTGGTACAAGAATAACACTCTACATGTCACGTACGACACTGTGGCTCTTATAGCAACATACCGCTACATGTGTGACAGTTTCAGTGTTACATTCATTAAAATCCGTTACAATATCATCTACCATATACATTCGCTTATAAGCTGAGTTCAACTGCAAACTGCATAAACCAAATCTGCAGTCGAATAATCAATCAAATAAGGACGTATTTGTGATTACAAAGAATGTTTATATGCCTGTTG
>JAECUM010096177.1:0-12938 GCA_016617855.1 Megalonaias nervosa | reverse complement strand
TGTGTCCAATATCTTCTCCAAACAATGAAACAGCCACTCTTTGAGCAAGAGACATATCAGCATGGCTGGATTCATCCGTGTGGCACCAAGATCTTTGTCATTTGATGGGTATTTTCTTTTTGACTATTTGGTGAAGAATGTTCGGATACTTTTCCTAATCGTTCTTTCTGTTGCTTGCACAAAGGTAAATTTCCTTTCAAGACATTAACAAAATTCGCACACAGTATTGATGCATTCTTTAGGGGATGTTTGAATGAATTGTTTTCGCATGGCTGGATGGGCTTTCGTCAGTACCGACAACACGTCCCAACGCTGGCCCAAACGAGGAAGCAGTCCCTTTCTTTTTCATTTTTGGGCAGGATAGTGGTGGTGTGCACTTGTGTGAGGTGGATATCTTTTTTCTTTCAGGAAAAGAATACACTGAAACTAATTGCATGGCACACGTCTTTTTTGTACTGAAATTCATCTCTACTGATTGGCGGTACGTCGTATCATCTTCATCATGGGCATCAGTCGACGTTGAGGGGTATGAGACAGTTTAAATCGTGAGAGGTCTTGTTTGGATAAATCCTATAAACTTTGTAACATTCCCGAACTCTCTTGGACTTTCATCTTGGGTGAGGGTATTTTCTAGTGGCTGCCTCTGAAGCTAAATAAGATGTCTTTGCCGAAGATGTTTCTTTAGAAACGGGTTTTCATTTTTTCATCAAATGGGGAAAGACGGGAAACATATCGGGTTTGGGTGGCATCACAAACAACAGTTAGGTCGAAGAAGATAGAGACACTGTCGCCAAAGGTCGTGGTTTGGGAAGTATGGTTGCGCCCGGGCAGGACTGCGTCTCGTTCTGAATGAAGCTGTTTTATTGAGGCTTTTCTTTGTCTTGGGAATTTCTTTTTCTGGAGATGTGACCTGGTCGTGGCACCAGCCGCTCCTCTTCTTGGAACGTCTTTGTGGAGAGGCTTTTTCTTGGGAGTGGATGCAGGGGCATTAGGATATAATTTTAAGACGGAACGAATCATGGCACCTCCAAGACAGCCGCTACCTCCAGGTTTCCAAATGATTTGCTTTTTGGTTGAGTATCGATGCTCTGATCTGCCAGTTGTAACAAGGCCACATTATGTTTGTCACAAAAGCGTTAGATTTGATGAAGCATGTGAATTATGCGTGAAGTAATTGACTTGCTTTTACCGAGAATCATTGTAAGACTTCTTTGAGACTGGCTTCTAAGTCACGGGCACGCACTTGTTGGCACCACCGTGATTAAGTTGTCCGGAGACACATTCGAAGAAAGTCTACACAAAGTATAACCTTGGCGGGGAACCCTGGCCCCCCTCCCCCAATCAAAATCTTCCGCCGACGGTGGCGCATGCGAAATTAACCGCAATCGTTGATGCGATGGACGAGATGCCAGATGCTGTATGACGTACATCGCGATCTGGAGAATTATCCACGTTTAGTTCAATAGTCAAACCTGCAATCCACCAGAGAATGGTCTTGATTAAAGATACTCCTACATCGACGTGGTACCCCGAAGACTTTATCTCTACGGACGGACTGAACATCACCTCCTGAATGGACATTGCGATTTCGGAATCTCGTCTGCTATCGCGCTTATACGCCGCTGAAATTAATCATTGATTTTCGTAAGCGCCAACGAGAATTGCTACGGCATGCCATTCGCGTTATCTATGACAAAGCATGTGTCATTAGCTGGTAGCCTACCGAACGGTGGACCAACTGTAATACACACGCACATGTTGAGGCTGATGTAGTGAAGCGTTAGTGACTTCAGATGAGTATATTGCGTAGAATCTACATCGATGTACGAGATTATATATCCGAGTTTTACATGGGTCTTAGAAATGTATGGACTAGCGCGCATTGTATCATTGATGATAAAATCTAGTTCAGCCTGATCGATGACAAGTCTGTTACTTACACGTTTACAATCTGCGAATGCCGCTGTGGTAACCTTACCTATTTTTCTCCGTCCAGTATCTTTTTTGATGGAAATATCATTGGGGGATGCACCAAAGGATGGCTCAGGAAGCCAAAATTGTTTCTGTGGTCTATATGTAATGATTGCTTCTGCCACCGTTAACTCTCTCAAGATGTGTTTGTCCAGCATAAACCCAAATAATGCAATAGAAGCCGAACCACGTGGTCGCATGTAACATTCACGTAATAGACGTTTCACAAAGTGTCCTCTAAATCATGCGGAAATAAAAAGATGAACATCAGGGGAAAACTCAAAACTGTTAATCTGTAAACCTAGTTAGGGCAATGTCTGAAAGTGGGCCATTTATTGAAACCCTGGTACGTTTATGTGTTGGATAACCAAAACATTCAAAGTATGGTGCGCACTCACCAAATCCAAGTAAACTTGCATGGTAACACGCAGCCATATCAACGGAAAGACCATCGTCTGGGTTGCAATCTGCGTTCCATCGACCGGCATGACCATATTCCACACCAGATCCATGGACGTCCTCGCGAAAATGTTGTGGTGTTTCTGATTTCCAGTTACTACTTTTCAGTGCAAAGAGGAAACCATTGATGTTTCTGTGAATGAATGTCTTGTAAACGCATCAACGACATAGAGCTCATTGGTGTGCCATGAAAACGCTCTGTTCGGTTGCAATTTCCATTAGAAAAACAAGTTGATAAAACTCAAATCCTGGATCAAGATCACTTCAGAGAAGCCACAGAGACAGGATCGTGCTTGATAGTGTTGGCAATTGCTTTGAACACATGGCACTAGTAAAATGAAATTCTAAATTAGCCGATCACGCATGGGCGTTTAGCTTATTAAGGTTTATAGCCACCCATATGTTGTCAAATTTTCCATGTTGATATGTTGCAGTATTGTGAATAACTTCCGCAGTTATCGTTCTGATAAAGGTTGACGTCTCCATCACCGTTCCAGCGCGGAAACATCACTGAGTAAAGCACCCTTTTTTCTGATATTGTTTTCCCACTGAAATATCTTCGCAAGTTGTTGCTCAGTAAGACCAAATCTACATGGATAATTTGTGACATGATCTACCACACGTGCTGCCAAACAGTCAATTTCACTGGTTTTCATCGGGCCAGTAAATTATCGTTGGGTTTATTCATTAAATAAGCTCCGTATATCTCAGCGGTAACTGGGTATGCATTATTATAGTAGATAGTGTTAATACCGGTCAGATGCCCAGGGGGGAGCTTGGGATGTTATCTTGACAACAGGTCCAACGTGACTTCGTACCATCCGTATTGGATCTATTTTGCATCTGACAACCCATTCGCCATTCTTACCGCTTTTTATAAATTTTATTCTGAGAAAGGACGTTTTAGACAAAATAGATACAGAACGCGTGTCATTGATTCTACCATCATAAACTAGCCTATGTGTCTGAGTATCAAAACACCATGTGGAATACACGAATACGGCATTGTCAACAGAGAATTCGTCCTTGGCATTAAGAAAGCACTGATGCAGTCCAGAAAATTCGTTGGATAGTATGACATTGTGATATACAACACGATCAAGATCAACTAATGAAATTGAACGTGCCGATTTAAACTCTGATAATCTTTCAAGTTCATTTACAGTATAAAATTTGCAAACTTTCTAATCACTGAGAATCTTACCAAGCACTGCATAAAGAAAGATCATTGAGTTGTCATACGCCAGTGCCTAATAAAGGTTTTTGTGGCCAAAGAAGTACAACAATCTCACTTTGTTGTCCTTGGTTAATTGCCCCATCAACCACCAGATATTCCAAAATGTCTTTTGCATTGTGGCCAGACCGTGAGTTTACCTTCCGTCGCATATCTGTAACTTCCAGCAATGATTAATAACCAAAAATTATTTGACTGTATATTGCGTGGAACAGAGACCAAGTACTGTGCGTCTTTTATTGAGATCGGCTTACAGATCTACCAGTAACACATAATCAAGTAAGCTGAGATCTTGAGTGATACATGAACTGATACTATCACTATTTCCCCATTCTTACTTATTAAACTTATAACTTTCTAACTAATTTAAAGTAATCAGGCTTAGAAGTCATTCTTTTTTGATACGCGGTGATGTGCGTGTGTTAGACTCCCAGCGGGGCTCGGGGAAGTGTCAAGTATAGAAACGTTTACACGAACCGACCCCTGGACAGTAAAATATAGTAGATCAAGGTGCCCGTGCTGCTTGTATGTATATATGTATGTATGTAAGTATGTATGTATGTAAGTATGTATGTATGTTTGTATGTATGTATGTATGTAGGTATGTAGGTATGTATGTATGTATGTATGTATGTATGTATGACTAGTATCGTCATGTGATTAGTGGACAAGTGAAATGTCTTGACTGGAAAATGTAGACAAAAAAAATCTAGCAAGTTTGATATCAAGTGCATCAATAAATATAGTGGAAAATAAAAATATAGATGGGTAAGAAAAGTTATGCAGTTGAAGATGTAGTGAAACAACAACTGTAGAGGGCAAGAATATAGTGTGGATTTGGCCCAATTAATTTCTAGGGGAATATAGTGGACCAATATATTTAGCGAGAGGAATGTTTTGGGACAAGAAAAATATAATGACCATACAATCGAGTCATCTGAATTCGTATTGTAGGGGACAAGAAATGTGAACGATTCGTTGTAGACCATGGTATAACATATATAATGTTCTGATGGAAGTATTCCTAGGTAATTTCTTGTAGACATGATCTTTCTTCCCCTTTTCTGTACAATGCTATGCAATAATGGTCCTTTGTAGCTTTTGTTCTCCTTAAATTGAAAGGGCGATACTACCGGAAGACAAGGGCTATAATATTGGTAGGTAACGGCAATAGTACAGGTAGACAGTGCAACTTCATTAAGCCAGTATTTCTAATGGATTCCTGTATACGTCAGATTTGTAAGTCTCTGATAATATTTGCATCCTTCCCTCCAACTCCTTCGTTGGGAATTTCCTCATAGAAGCTGACTATTTTGATCCAGTAACCAAATCGGTAACATATTGCCCGTTCCATCGATCCAAGCCGCCACTGACGTTTAGGTTTTGGGTGTCGTTGCAGGAGTTCCGAAAATCTTAGGATATTTTGACATATTCACGGAAAACATTGTTCCAGATAACGGCTTTCTCATGGACACAAACTATCTGATAGATTGTTGGCTCATAATCTCTGAGACCAAAATTATACATCTTTTATTTTAGGAACTACTTCTGTCACTTTTAATGTTCAGCTTTTTTACTTGCAACCACTTTACTACGGATTAATTTGTATAGTATGTAAAATGAAGTAAAGGTATGACAATACTGTCCCTTTTGATATTTGGATGAGTTATCTCCCTTACACAATGCGTACTATTTCAAGAACTTAAAACTAGCATCATCATTGCACGTTTCCGACAATAATGATAATATTTATAAATAAATTATTATATTTAAATTTAAAGTTTGGTGCCAAAATTTGCATAACGATTTCTTATTGAAACGTTTATTCGGTTTAAAATTTGTTATAGGCTGTTTCATCGTTTCCCTTCCTAACTAAAAATTACTTTTAATTTCAGATATACATTCATCAAATATTACATATATGTATATGATTTTAATTGCACATTCTTGAAATTCAGACATAAATGCAGACTACTCTACCTGTACTTATGTCGCTGCTAGGGAATGAAGTAGTACAGTTGTCTGCAAATTCTTCTCTAAAAGATAGATTCCTGTCTCTACGTATTTGTCAAAAGTAAGGCGACCTAGCTTTCTCTTCTTAACTTCCACGTTTTCGTTCGGTTTTTTTTTTTTTTTGTATTGATAGCTTTATTATAAGTCTCAAGCCCATTTTGGAAAAAGATTTTCTTTCTTTACGCTTTAACTCGCTTGTACTTGCCATACCTACTTGTTGTCCTTGGCATTTTTTATTTGTATTCTCAAAATTCACACCAAATTCAAACAAAATATGGAGAAGCTACGATGTACTATTTATTGTCACGGAGTGCCTTCCTGCCATAATTTTATTGACTCCACCAAGGAGGATCGCTTATGGTCTATGTCGTAAAGGGAACATTGGAAGGCTTTATATATGTTGAAAAACTATACTTTGTGTTTAAATGGGTCATGCATATCAGTTTATGCTGGAAAATTCGGTGTCTACTAAAAAAACTTCAAGTCGTTTATTTTAAATGAAACGAATTTATTTAAATAGGAATGGCAAATACTGCTTAGTATGTCTGATGAATGTTGATATGAATGAAATGAAGCTCAATTGAAGAAATTAATTTCATTCACAAGGGACTATTTTGTTACTAAAGTAAAAGTATGAAGACCGCAGTTCATATTGCTCTATCACGTTTCCATAGACTTCAATATAATTTTAAATAACATAGAGTTCGTAGGTAGGATGAGGCAAAAGTGGAAAAATGAACATAAAGCCATCACTAAAAGTATTGATAAAACGACCAATATTAGTTATGCACTGTATGAAGATATAATTGTCGTAAAAACGATCTAATAGGAAATGCAATTATGACACATGTATGCAATGGGTATAGACAAGAAAAACAGACACACAGAAGAACGTATGGACAGATTCACAGACATATAGAAATCAATAACGATATAACATTTTTAAAAATCAGTGTTCAGAACTTCTCGTCATACTTTTCCTTATTTTACATCTACATCCTCTTCCTCTTTAAGAATTTTCAAGAGTTTGGGCACCGCTTTGTTCTGGAGGTCATCTTTAAATGTGTCCTACTTTTGCGTCGCTGTTTTATGCCAAGGGCTGAGATCGAGCTTTGGTAGCAATGAGCAGGGAACGGCCGGATTCCTGGAAATTTATAGGCACATAATTAATGTGTATGTTTGTGTTTGTGTGTTTGTGTTTGTGTGTGTGTGTGTGTGAAAGTATATACATATATATAATATATCATATAATATATCCATCTCATATATGTATACATACACTTATGGCGTAAGTGTGTGTGTGTGTGTGTGTGTGTGTGTGTGTGTGTGTGGTCTTTATTTTTAATGCTGGATGAAAATATTTCAGGAGCCAATAGACTCGTGCTAAGTTTAAGTTTGGGTGATGCAGGTTTTTTGGTAATTGTTTTGTTTGCAGGATGATATCCACCTGCTACAATTAGGTCAATGTAACCTGCATGTCAGTTTTTAATTACATTCAGAATGCGTTAAAGGAAAGCAATTAATGTACCAGTAGGATTCATTTCGTTATTTCCCTTACGCTATACATAATAATTCAAGAACTAAATTTGTAGGAAATATTACACTAAACCCTAGATCATGATACCCAATCCAGTAAACTTGGCTTATTAATTTTTATGGCAAACTTTACCAGCTTGAACATAAAAAATCGGTATTGATTATCTCTCCACACTTTATACTTTCATTCATGAATATGACCATTGTTGATTACATGCATTGAAAATAATTAAGTTGTATACCCTTTAATTATTGATGGAAATGCGCAGTGCTATGCCTGCTGTTTTGGTGCTCTTTGGAAACATACCAATGCCTGTGGATTGTCCTGTGACCAATGAATATTTAATCCCGCTTATTTGTGGGTGGATCTGTTTTAGAGAGTTCAGCTTTCCAGCTGAAACTATCTCACTGTAACATACATTATAAATACTTTTTTTCTTTAAGCCAATCTATGCTGCAATGCTAACCTCGGTAAAGTGATAACATTTTTATGTTCGCTTCGTGCCAAGTATATTATCTTCCAGATGGTTTGTACAGTAAACTCATATTTCAGTTGGCTAATATCTTTCATTTTAAAATTGAGTTATGGTAATAGTCAATGCAAATTTGCTGGTAATTAAAAAGTCAACATTGAAACGTATTTCAGAGGGGCGTTTCTCTCTCAAAGAAGGTTGTTTACACCAAAAATATGTACATTGCACGCATTTGAAAACATTTAATTGTTTTACATCAAATATGGAAATAAAAGAATCAAGGAACTTTTATCGTTTTGGACTGAAATTTAAGATATCAATTTCATTTCTCGTTTATCGAGGACATTAATCTAAAGCGATTTTAAAATCAGCGCAGAAAATTTCACTTCGATTGCTCGATTTACAAAATGTAATGTGAACACGTGTCTGTTTCGCACTTTAAAGATGGTAAGATGGTAAGAATATTCGTGCGATAAACTTTGCTATTTGTACTAAAAAGGTGTCAGCAAAAGAAGTGTAAAATCCAGTCGCAGAAATACCAGTGTACTATAATCTTACCTGTCAGAGGTAGAGAGGAACACTTCTTTATTAATAATAAAAATGTCATCATACAAATATAATTTTAAATAACATAGAGTTCGTAGGTAGGATGAGGCAAAAGTGGAAAAATGAACATAAAGCCATCACTAAAAGTATTGATAAAACGACCAATATTAGTTATACACTGTATGAAGATATAATTGTCGTAAAAACGATCTAATAGGAAATGCAATTAGCACAGAGTATAGCTGCCATAGTGGTGTTTCTTATTGGGTCAGTTTTTCTGAAAAAAAATATTAAAACAGTCCTCTTTATATTAAAGATGCATGGCTTATTAAAATTCTTGAAAAAAAAAAAAGAAAATAACAAAATAGATATGTATTTCTGGAAATACATTTGGGAAAAGATGACATTAAACGTTTGGGGATTTGGAAGCTTGATGAATGATGCATTTCAAATCCTAAGCTGGAATTTAACAAAACATACATTTCACCAGTGCCGGGGTAGAAACCGTCAACCTAAAGCCCCAAACTATACGTAATCCCCAAATCATATATGATTAATCCGGATAAAAGACGTTCTACCTTTAACGACTCTACATCATATTTTTCCTCTAGCTTGAATTTTAATTTTGTCATTGAAGTTCATAGTTATGTTTTTTTCACTCACCGACACAAAACCCTTCCGGTTCCTGTCTTTCATGCCAATATCTGTCTCCATATCTGAGGGCCCTGAACGGAGCTCCTATGAATGCAGTTTAGTGTTGGACCGACGATGAGTTGGGACGGTAGTTCCTCGGTTACTAGACCAGTCCACAGGTCTATGTCCTTCGGTGATCTGAATGAGTCAAGTCAAAACTTTACCTGTTCGTGTGTATAAACAAAGATCAAACAATGATGCAGGGATATTATGTAGTATCATGAAACATATATTTGGCCATTAGAAACATGGTGAGGTAAGATTCATCAGCATTTTTGAGTGTGTGCCGTCGTCCGCAACGTGTTTAAAATAAAATGTAACCCGTATTTTTCACCACTTCCGCTGAATAGAAATGTACCGATTTTATGGATAAGTACCCAATGTATACATTTCTCAGACACAATACACTGTATGTAACAAGGACCAATTGTCTTGCGCTTGCGGATAACATTTGAGCGATTAGATTTAGCGCTATCTAGGGGTTTGATGCTGAGAACTATTTGGGGCACGGTTAGGTGAAATGGGTGGGTTGGTGTTGTGGCTAAATCAAGCAAACTATTGATATAACGCGGGACTTTAAGGCCTACTGAAAAATAATACACTTCAGCCCAACCTTTCCCCAAATCCCAACAGCCTATTCAGAAATACTTTCTTTATATCATTCTTATTGAATATCTAGGGAAGTGGGGGGAGGGAGGCTGTGGAAGAGTGATCTAACACGCTCACCTGTACAGATCACTCTTAATTCATGTCCGTCCTCATGGGTTCGAGTCTCAGCTCAATGTGTGTAGGCGCGAACGCTTACCATGTGCTTTCCGAGGGTCGATGATTCCTCATATAACGGGGTTAAAGACACGTCATGAAGTTATAAACATGTACAGATAAAGAATTGGAAAAATATATTTAAAAAGTTAGGAACATATAGCCTCCCAAATAATCATAAAGATACAGTACTTCAAGACAGAGCTAAAGGTAAAACAATTAAATTTATTTTAAAAAAATCAATGACATAAGCGATGACAATAAAAATAGACAATTCGTAACATTTACAGTCAAAATTCTTTATATAAACCGAATCCCTTCAAGACTTTATATTGTGATACATCATCACGTGGTCCCAAAACTAAAATAAAAGACGACTGTTTTACATGAGGGAAATTGATCTACTCGACAATAATGTGTTCTATTGTCTATGAACATGCAGTGCATACACTCTTGTCGAGGTTCACCCTTCATGAAATATGTATCACTCATCTACGTGTGTCTTATATGATATCAGCACAACGCCATGTCATCTCTGCTATTTTTTCCATAACAGGGATGCCGCTATCCAAGAATGAATTTGATTTTCCGAAACTTGCTTGTCGACTCATATTACATTAAGTCATTATAGGGAACCTTTCATTTCATTCACAACAGGGTGATTGCAGAGTGCCCCCAACTGCTTTAACTGCTTGTTAGTTACCCTTAATATATATTTGACAAAGCATCCAATGGTATGTAATACGTTTTTGTCCAGATTCTATGAGAAAATCACGTGTTTTCTAAGATTTATCATATGAATGGGTTTTCAAATTTAAGGTGTTGCAAGGACTTTAGTCTGGATTGTGAATCTGAAAAGTTGATGAAATTTGCATGTATGTGTGAGATTCCAATGTAGTTCAGACGATTTGTGTAATTTCTGAAATACAAATGGAGACTTTATCAGCTTGCCGGCACGAGATGTTCCAATGGCAGTTGCATCATATCAAACCGTCCGTGCACATGGACGGAATGCCATAATAGCACGCTCTGATTTCACTGATTTTACTCTGAAAATGGTAAAGTACTGATTAAGGACTGTTTGAATTACCAAACATCAATATGAATTTGAGGAGCTTTCATAATCAAGTGAAAGGGGAACAGGATTTTGCAGCTTGAGGAGGATCTACTTTGTTACTGCTACATGAAGTTTAACTGGTAGACTAAAAGGTAAAATTATATTTAATTTCGGAGTGTATAATGTTCGGTATTTTGGGGCTAAAGAAGACATCATATGCATGATTACGGCTCGGGCGAACGTTTTTGCTGCTCTTTTCTTCTCCATTTCAGCCGCGTTTGCGTAGAATCTGCCGAAACACTTAAGCGAAGATCTACTTCCAGAAACGTTGTCGTCTCAGCAAACGATTAGAATGTCAGAATATGTTTCCGGGAATCAACTTGACGTTACGGATAATACTGATTTATTTCGAGTGGGATACATTACGAGATCTGAGATCTTCAAGCATCTAAGTCTCGTTGCTCCTGTCCAAATCTCTAGGTTGCACTATGCTTCTAGATGACTTCAAAGATTTTTGCAAATATCTTAATAGTTATCTAAAGTAATCATTGTCAGCGAAGAATATTATCTGAGTGAGCTTTACAGATGCACGTGACACGTGAGGGTCCCGAGCTACGTGTATTGACACTTCTTGCGTCTCCTGTCAAGCTCTTAAGTGCATTGCTGTCATTAAAGGTGATAAGTTTCGTAGCGTTTGATTCTTGCAACGGATTCAAGGAGGCGAAAACTGGCAAATTTCTTTCACTTGGAATAGTATCTCCTATATATATATATATATATATATATATATATATATATATATATATATATATATATACACTGAAAAAAACGGACACAAAAAGAAGATAAACGAATCAAAAGGTTTCAGGTAGTTAAGAAAGGTTTATAGTTACTGTAAATGTCTTTAGTTGAAGATAGCCACTCATTACAAAACGACTCACGTGTGTCCAGTTAGTAGGCAATTTACACATTATATTTGCAGAAAGATGCCACAAATTACCTTTTCACAGACGCAAAGTAGTGCGTGTATGAATACATAAAATTACATACACGGTACTTTATCTGTAACTGTGTATGAATAAAAATTCAGGAAAGCTCACCGATCTAGACGGGTATATTTATTGCCAGAAGACTACTTTCCGTTTCATATAGGTATCTGTCATATACAGGCGGACCATCTAAGCATATATTGTTGCATATGTGTATTTACTATTCAACACACGTGATCCAATTACAAAGGTAATAACTTACCAGCAACGGAACAATTCTCCCCACTCAATCAATATACGATGTTATCTGGTTCTCTTGCTGTCTTGGCCCGGCTGTAAGTAAATAAAAAAGTTGATTCTGTTGTTGTCTTGCCCAAGCAGTAAAATATTTTAAATTAAAGGTTTCTACATTAAAGATTTTGTGTAAAGTGTGTTTATTATGCTCATGACTGTAATATTGATATTGTCGATTAAAAGTGTTTGACAAACGCTTTCATATGTGCGAGTGTGTGTTTGTGTGTGTGTGTGCGTGTGTTTGTGTGCGTGTGTTTTAAATTCATCTTTTTCAAGAGAACAACATCCATCATATTTGCCCGCTCATGCCTGATGACTGAACATGCTCAAACACAATAAACTATTCAGTTGTCTCCTTCCGAAATAACACGCTACAGGAAGCTACCTCTACCTCCGCGAGCAAAGTCTCGTGTTCTGAGCGTCTTATTGGAGTTGAAATTTGTTCTTTACTTTTTATAAGTGGAACTTAAGTTCGTGAGACTTGTTAAAACATTGTAAATTCAGGACGCATTTAGCACACAAGTATGGCTATTAATGGCAAGTATGGCTATTAATGACAAGTATGGATATAAATGACAAGTATGGCTATTAATGACAAAACCAATCATATATGAGTATCTTGTTATGGTTCTTTAAATTTTCCGGAGATATTCATTTCAGTACTTTGGAGAAAAATACATTTTCGTCGATAATTGAATGTCGTGGATTGTGAACTAGTTAACGGATGTGTCTGTTGACGTTTACATTTTTGTTCGGTTTGATATGTGTTGCTTGTGGCCACCACAAATTCTAAGAAAATAGCATACCAGAAACAAAAATGCACAATAGCTGAATTTTGATGTTTCAAGAAACACTTTTCCATTAATTATCACACTGTTTCCTCATAATTTTATCCCCACGAAAATATTATG
>JAECUM010096173.1:3689-17230 GCA_016617855.1 Megalonaias nervosa | reverse complement strand
GTTTCGAGGCAAAGATTTCAAAGACGGAAAATACATTCACGTCTATCATCACGATGAACATTTTGATGCCACTACCAGTATCACTGGATTCCTGTCATACAGTTATTACTGTGAGAAATGTGACTATGGCTATAACAATCGAGAGCAACACAAGCATTGTGGATCGAAATGCTCAGGATGTTTAGCTTCTGGACCCTGTCTGGACGAAGGACAAGAACGAGTGCATTGCTCTGTTTGTCAGCGCACGTTTGTCAGTCCTGCCTGTTACCAACAACACCTAAAGACGCAAGGTTCACAGCAGAAATGTGCTTGTCAGCTCTTGAGATTGTGCCCTACTTGTGGACAAGGCATACGTACCAACAGTGCTAAGGCGCACGTCTGTTCAGGAAAGAAGCGATGTCACATTTGTCGCCAAACCGTGGACTTGGAACACCAATGCTACATTCCAAAATACCATTCCAAACATGAAGAAGAAGAAGAGAATGACCAGAAGAAGAAAGGGAATTTCATCTTTTTCGATTTCGAATGCATGCAAGAGACTGGCATTCACATTCCTAATTTCTGCGTGGCTCACCGAGCGTGCGAGAAGTGCATCCAAGAGCCTATCTTGACTCATTGCCCTTACTGCAGCAAGATTCCTGGAGGACGTGAAAAAATCTTTCGGGGATCGAACACACTGGCCGATCTTGCCCAATGGATCTTAAACCCTATCGACGAGACGTGGAGCCAAGAAGATATCGAACGTTACGGAGATTGTCATCGCCATGCCACGGTGATGGCTCACAATTTCTCGGGATACGATGGACAATTTCTGTTGAGATACTATACAGAACAAAGTACCGAACGTCCGAAAGTAACTTTGAACGGAGCCAAAATCATTTCCATGCAAGTGGGACAAGTACAGTTTAAAGATTCAATGAGTTACTTGGCTATGCTTTTGAGCCGCATGCCTAAAACGTTTGGCATGACAGAAATGGCCAAAGGCTATTTTCCACACTTTTTCAATACCGAAGCCAATCAACACGCCGTTCTACCCCATTTGCCTGAGGCTCACTACTACGACCCCGACAACATGCGTACTGAACAACGAGAAGCTTTCTACGCATGGTACCAGACTCACGCTTCGGACCCTTTTGACTTTCAGGAAGAAATGTTAAAATATTGTCGTTCCGACGTAGACATTTTACGTCGCTGCTGTGGAAAATTTCGAGAACTGTTCATGGAACACGGAGGGATCGATCCTTTGAAAGAAGCTTGTACCATTGCCAAAGCGTGTTTCTTAGTGTATCGTCAACGATTCATGCCCGAAAACACCCTAGCTGTCATCAGTCCTCAAACGACCAATTTTGTCAAACGTCAATACTCGGTCAAAGCCCTACGCTGGTTACATTACTTGTGTGAGAAGGAAGACAAATGGATCCAACACGCTCGCAACGGAGGAGGCGAAAAGACCATCGGAAGGTATTCAGTAGACGGCTGGGACTGAGAAAACCTCAAATCGTGTACGAATTTAACGGATGCTTATTTCACGGATGTCCCATCTGCTACCCTCAACGTGACACTAAAAACCAGTTTTTACAACAGACCATGGAAGACTTGTACCAGGCCACTTGTCAGCGACGCTTGAAGTTAGAAGAGCAAGGATACCAAGTAGTGGAGATGTGGGAACACGAGTACGATCAGCGATTGAAACCGATCCCGAGTTTAAGCGCATCGTGGAAAGTTACAAGCTGGTGGACCCTCTGAACCCGCGGGACAGTTTGTACGGAGGGCGGACGAATGCCACCTGTTTGCTGTACCAAGTCGACGAGGAGAAAGGAGAAGAAATCAAATACTTGGACGTGTGTTCTCTGTATCCGTACGTGTGCAAATATTGTCACTTTCCCGCAGGGCACCCACAATTGCTGACGGAACACATCGACGTGGACAATATTCGACAATACGAAGGATTGATCAAGTGTAAAGTCTTGCCTCCCACGAACTTGTACCATCCCGTTTTACCACATCATTGCCAAGGAAAACTGATGTTTCCCTTGTGTCATACTTGTGCTGAAACGTGCAACCAAGACCACCCTTGTCAGCACACTCAGGAAGAACGAGCCTTGACGGGAACGTGGGTCAGCGTGGAATTGTTTAAAGCTCTGGACTTGGGATACCAACTGTTAGA
The DNA here is from genome assembly GCA_016617855.1 of Megalonaias nervosa. NCBI lineage: Eukaryota > Metazoa > Mollusca > Bivalvia > Unionida > Unionidae > Megalonaias > Megalonaias nervosa. The sequence continues at coordinate 15,063 of JAECUM010096173.1, read as the reverse complement.
AGTGTACGAAATTTACCACTTTCCTAAGACAGAAAAATACCACAAGGGCGACGATTCTCAAAAAGGCATTTTTGCAGACTACGTGAATGCCTTTTTGAAACTGAAACAAGAAGCTAGCGGATATCCTTCCTGGTGTCACACCCCCGACGACCAAACAAAGTTCAAAGAGAAATACTGGAAGCAGGAAGGCATCACTTTAGACCACATCGAGAAAAACGAAGGAAGGCGATCGTTTGCCAAAGTGATGTTGAATTGTTTGTGGGCCAAAATGGCACAACGACCGTGTTTACCCAAGACGGAGTATTTGACAGAACCTTTCCGATACTTGCAGATGATTCACGACAAAAACAAATACATGAAACACGTGGACGTCGTTCGTGAGGACTTGCTCTTAATCAATTACGAAGAAGAACTGGACTTTGTAGAAGCCGACGAATTTGGAAATGTCATCATTGTGGCCTACGTGACAGCCCATGCTCGCTTAAAACTGTACGAAGCTTTAGAACTATTAGGAGATCGTGTGCTGTATTTTGACACGGACAGTTGCATCTACATTGATCGCCTGGGTCAACCCCACCCTGTCATCGAAGGAGACCGTTTAGGAGCCTGGACGGACGAGCATCCCGACCACAAGATTCTAAGTTTTGCAAGTGGCGGTCCCAAAAATTACGGCTACGAATACCGGAACAATCAAGGAGATGTGCACACGGAGTGTAAAGTGAAAGGACTGACTCTCAATTATCGCACCAGTCGAGTGGTGAACTTAAGCATATTGAAAGAAGCCTTGCAGTCTGGACAGGATCGAAACTTTAAAGTGACCACCCACGAACCGCACAAGATTGTATGTTTACCCACACACCAAATCGTCAGTCGACCCTTGGAAAAAGTTTATCAAATCGTGTACCAGAAGCGAGTTCGGCTTCCCAACCACTTCACTTTACCGTACGGTCATGCCGATATTGGTCAGCATATAAAAAAGGGACAACGTTCAAGGTCGATAGTTCATTGTGACTACCATTGCTAAGCGAGAAAGATGAATATTTTCAAACAGCAAGTATCGAGCGTAAGACTCAAGTCCAACGAGAAACTCGAGTTGGATGCTGTGCCTCACGATCACATCACCAACGCAGTACCACATCTTAGTTGTTTATTTACTAACGCCATGGCAAACTACGTGAAACCAGTGCAACTTCCAGACCACAAGACTTTACCTTATGGACATGCTGATATCACCCAGTATAAAAGAGGGACCACTTCCAAGAACGACACTTCATTGCGAGGACAAACACCAAGAAAGACGAATCACTCTACGCAGATGAAAAAAGAGAAGGAACAAACATCATTGACCACTTTCACTACCATACCCTCACAGCAAAGTGCGTCCAAAAAGGAAACAGATTCAGTAGACCTAAAGGAGTATTTTAGCATCCAAATGATTCAGACAGCGACTTCGAGAAAATTTAGGACGACAACTTACACCTATACGGTGAAATTTAAAAACTTTGCGCCTGACGTTCCAGCCGAGAAAGCAGCAGGTTTCATTACGGACTTATTTGACTCACTGTTGGAGGAACTCAAACGTCAGTGCCAAGTCAGAACTCAAGGTCGTTTGAGCCTATCTATGTATCACGAAAGTTTGAACTCTCCTGTATGTCTCGGGTTTAGCACACCTGCAGAATTAACTTCTTCCAAACTATTGAGGGCTATTGCTTCGACGATGCAGACGATGAGTGAAAAATTTGACATCACCGATGGAAAAGTGACCATTCATATGGCATACGTTGTGCCTCCATGGGAAGAAGACAATAACCACCATTGATCTGTTTGTAAATAAGTTTACCTAGCACAGATTTACAGATGAAAGGGAGTGTGTGATGGAAAACATCTACGCTGGGACACAAGTAGTAGCTGACCAGATTTGAAAACAACGTGCGTGACTGATAAAAAGAAAAGCACGAATTTTGTCCAGTTGGATCGTTTGTTTCTTGTTTGAGCTTTTTCTCAAAAATGGACATTAATTGTAGCATGAAAAATGTCATTCTTTTATGAAATGTATATACGTTGTATATGTTTTTTGAAGGCATGAACTTTAATTTTTAAAAGTAGTTTCTAGAACCAAGAAATAGATAACTTGTATGTATTAAATGGACAGTGCTTAAATCAAAGCACAGGCCGTAGAGCCCATGTATATATTTGAATAAATGTTTGTACCCATACAAAAGTCTTTTCTTTTGGAGTCTCTATTCTGTCTGCGAGTATTTCTTTGCAACATCTCTGTCCCTTTTTCTGTGTGTTTGGATGTGTATTTGTTTGTTTCTGTATGTCTATGTTTGTCTCTCTCAACCCTTTGTCCAATAAATACATTTCACCCTATAAATAGTTTTGACCCTATAAACCCCACGACATTACCCATGTTCAATTTCCATTGACCTCCAGTTGACATTCTCATGTTAAATTCCCATTGTCCCCAAAGTACAAACCACCTCTTCTACCACAGAAGCCTACGTGAGACTATAAATCTTGAGGCCACGGTACAAACGACCAAATTTAACATAGAAGTCTACGTGAAGCTATAAATCTTGAGGTTACGGTACAAACGACCAAATTTAACATAGAAGTATACGTGAGGCTATACATTTTGGGGCTATAGTGCCGGGACCCTTTTTTAACATAGAGGTCTACGTGGGGCTATAAATTTTGGGGCCATAGTGCCGGGACCTGTTTTTAACATTACGGTCTACGTGGGGCCGTATCGCCCCCATATACTACTGGCATGTCTTCTTTAATAAAAATTTATGGTATATGACTTAACATTTAGGCGGTCTTCTTTGGCATAGGATTAAGGTATATCATTTAACATTTAGGTTGGCGTCTTTGGCAAAGGATTTAGAATATAGTGGCGTGACATTTGGACAGACTTCTTTAACAAAAGATTAAGATAAAAGGGTTTATATTATTAATAATAATCGTATAGAGATTTTAACATTCAGGCACTTTTCTTTAACAGAGAATGGTATTCCCTGATTCGAAATTTATACAGTCAGTGATGGATTTAGGAGTGGTGAAATTGGTTGTACGAAGAAACGGTCTTTGACATAGAATTTAAATTCAAAACTCAAACGCTACAAAACATTTCATTGTCCGACCGTTAAGGAATTAGTTTTTCCAATGTCGATAAGCATTAAGGCAGTCTTCATCTAAAGGTAAAATATAGAATGGTTTTAATGACTGTATTCCTTTAATAACATATCTTTTAATTTTATATCCAAAAGATATTTTCTTTTCTACAAATTCGGACAGGAAATAATATCATACCAATAGAATGAAAAGATGTCTAGTATGGAAATTTCCGATGGATTAGATGATTGATGTGACAATCGTGTTTTGGATGCGCATTCCGTTTAAATAAAATCTGAATTTAGCGAATATTCGGATTCAGGCAACTTATTAAATCACAATAAATAAAGCCGGGAATTTTAGAAGATTTTAGGCCCACTTTTGTTTTTACAGAATATTTAATTCTCATGTGATGCAATTAAAACTGGCCTATTGTTATTGATTGATTGATAATTTCATTAATTTATTGATAGATTTAAAGCACCTAACCGTATGAAGGTTCCAAGCTTGAGTACATTGTTACGATCCCTTCAAGCCATTAAATAAGTTGCTTACAGTGATATTAAACTTGAGAACAACTGATAATGATATTATTTCATCTTTGTTTCATTCAGTTTCAGTTACTAGGAACGTCACAAATTCACGAAACCTAGCAATAAAATACAAATGTAATGCAAAGTCGCACAACAAATGGTAAGAAAATCTCCAACTCGGAAAGATTTCTGGTGAACATCGAGTCGCAAACTATCACTGTTGCGTAAGGGAATGTTGCCTTTACAAAGTACTTGTATTTAGAAACACTTTAAAACATACCATGTTGACTTTTCGATAACAAGCAGAATATTCGTGTCGATAAATTTAGCTTGATGCTTCCAAGATTCACCGTAAGATTTGTTTTGCTAAGTTTCGTTGGTGTCCGCAACAAAATCACATTGATGAATGTAAAGAATATTGAATCCTTATGTCACTTGCTGTGATGACATACGCTACATTTGCCTTTAAACACGTTGATAAAAACAGTCATTTTTCATACATATAACAAATAATAGTGACTGAAACAGTATTTTATATCTATGTAACATGGCTTTGATGGTATTTGTATATCTATGTAACACAATCTTTATCAATTGATTGTCTTCAACCTAATCATTGCCAAACATCGAATAATGTTTTGATTGTTGCATTTTGAAATCCATCTCCATGACTAAATTGAGTGATTACGCTTTATTTGTTTTAACTTCGTTTCTACTACTTGAAATTATTGTTCTTATGTAACAGTACATAGAAATGCGGTTTGGGAGGGCTAACAGAATGGTTGCATGCAGCATATATATGTTGTGGATGGTGAGTAAACCTAAGTAAAATATAATAGAATAAAGTATCGGTCCAAAGTACCATGATGTATATTGACAGAAGCCCCGAATGTTTACAAATCATGAACATAACTTTTTTCAAACCCCATTTTCAGTATATTAGATACATAGTCGTAGCTGATAGTATTTGTATTTCAGTATTATACATTTGTCAAGTTAGTTTTATTAGTTTCATCTCTCGCCCCTCTTTTTTTCACTATCATTTTACGGTCCATAATATTAGTGTGCATAGTAAACAATAACGTCGCCTCTGATTCAGTTTTAAGATGTCTCAAAATAGGCTGTACAAAAATGAACGTTTCTGCATGTTTAATCTTCGACTAATAGTTCCCGAGGCATATTAAGACGGTAAAAGGTCAAACACAGTATTGTGTCCTCGTGTTATGGAATCAATGGATAGCTTTGATTTATTTATTCATGTATAACGTTTCTACAGCAGAAATATTTAACGAAACAATCCTTACAAACTGTGTCTAGATAAGCAGAAGTTCCTTAGTTCATCCTTAAGGCAATATCATTGTATACTTTTTGGAAATGAGCTATAATCATAATATTAGCGACATGGACCATGGCAGGAATGTCTGTACATATTACTCATAAGAAGCATTTTAGGAATGTTTGCGCATATTATCTCATACGGGTAATGTCTGTTACAACAAATCAAGTGCATACTGAGGTGTTCCAAATGTTGTGCAAACACATATAGGCAGGAAACAAACAATAATTTCAAACTTTATTCTCAAAAGCATTGACATGCTCGTACATTAAATACCATTGTTATCAAATGAAATAAAACGAAAGATTGGTCTTTGAATAGATGCTAAATTAATTCTATGAAAATGATTTACTTCGCAATTGTCAGTCTAGCTATATACCTGGTCATTCAACTACAAATCAGCTCATGGATACCTATCAAAACATCTACAGGCAGCTGACCCAAGAGAACTTAACTACATTATATTCCTTGACATATACAAAGCCCTTGATATAGCGTGGCATTTATGGACTTATTGGCACGTATAGATAATAACTTAGCTAACAGGACTCAAAGAGTCACGGTTGCATTTGAATTATCAAACCTTAGACAGCTCACTGAATGAGCACTGCAAGAATCAGTAGGCCCCTTTCCTTTTCTTGTATACATTAATGAAATAGTTGAAAGAATAAAAACACTGTTGAGATTATTTGCAGACGATTCCTTTTTACAATGCATATCGTCTGAGCCACCTTTCATTCAAGGGACATTAAATGATATCTTATCGGACTGGCTAAATCTCTGGCTTGTTAGTTTTATTCCATCCAATCCAGACTGGTCCTTTTCACCATCACAGAGCTGGAATACATGCCTTACCTTGAAATTTCGGGTGAAAAGATTCATTCTGGGAATAATTTTATCACCCAATGACTCCTGGGGCAGCCATATTAGATCTATAACGCATTCTGCATCTATGTGAATTGGACGACTAAGGAAGTTTCAAAATGTGTTATCAAAAGATAACCTGCGTAAAATTTATTTAATCTACATTCGCCACATCTTGAATATAATTTTAAATATGGTCTTCGTGTACTAGCTCCGGTTCCGAAAAACGTGCAACATTACAGCCTGGGACAGTCAGATTTATTTTGAAACTGAATGGCCTACTCTCGGAGCAAGGCAAAACACAAATAATTTATGCAGTTTTTATAAACATTATCAACAACACTCCCCGGATTATATAACTGGTTTACTCACATTTTGTGAAACACGGTGCCTTGTGATTTAAAAAACTAGAACAATGTTATTCAGTAGCAATGTAGAACCTCTTTGTTCAAAATAATTGTGCATGCCCGAATCATGGAACGATCTGCCATAATCCACAAGAACTGTTCGTCTACGCTAACCTTCAAGAAAGGAATTCTGAGTGCAACACACTGCTCCAAGTTCGTTAGCATTTGGTAACAGGGAAGCTTCTGTGCTATTAAGCCGGTTAAGACACGAATGCAGTGAGCTGAATTATGATTTATTTAGATATAATCTTATCGGTAGTCCTTTCTACTCTGGTGGGTTATAACAGAAAACAACGACCATCATTTTCGTTTTGAATGAAGACTGTTTAATAACGCAAGAAATGAGCCTTATCACAGATTATCTGTAATGAATATTAGAATTAATTGAGATGCACTTTAATATGGAAATGTACTTTACACGTGATAAACGTTTTGCAACAAAATATAATTATTAACACAAACACATGATTACGTCTTGTTCCATTATGACTACAGTTAAACTCGTACGTACCCGACAACAGCAAACACTATCTCTCCGATCTTAACCTTCCTTCATCCCTTACATTTCATTTTATGCAGGTATGTCACCTGTCTTGACTTTTTCCAGAACTCTTGCCCCCATGCTCGATAATTGACTGTTTAATTTTAAAACAAACAGGATCTTACAAGTTAAAAATTTATTTCGATTTTTTTTCGCCCGAGATATACTTGTGATCTCCTTAGCAATAACATATGTTTAAAAGAAGAAAAACGTTAGAATGAACAAAAGCTCGGAAGGATAGAATGGATAAATATAAACAATCTTTATGAGAAATTATTGTAATGCTAACACTTATTATAAACGTGTCATATACAAAATTAGCTATTACATACATACATACATACATACATACATACATACATAGATATAGATATAGATATATATATATATATATATATGTGTGTGTGTGTGTGTGTGTGTGTGTGTGTGTGTGTGTTACTAGAAGATGGCAGTCAAACGGACTGATATACTGATGATTGGATGCATAATTAAGCTTTCACGTGTATTAGTATTTAAGGGACACAGTAATAGAACCTTATATGCATCTTCAGTGTCATTGTTGTCACATGGCACGCAATATTCTATATCTTCATCATTTTAACCCTAAATCAAAACTTAATTCCCTTAACTATTCTTGATTGTTTTAATGGAATTCTTTAACAGATTTTGAATGATGTCTAGTTGGTCCTAAATGAAAATGGTGCCGATTTATCGTCCAATATGGCCACCATATCAGCCATCTTGAAATCTTTTTATCCCTAAAGCTAGTGAACGCACATTCATATTGCTATGGGTTTATTGTCATGAACTATTCCTATGATATCTAATTAATAAAAATGGTGCCTTTTACGACAAATATAGCCACCCTATCAGCCATGTTGACAATCGTGCTAGCACAACTTCTTATAAACAAAAAGTCATAATGACAAGAGGTTTTCACCTGACGACATCCTATGATGTCTGGTAGGTCTAAATTAAAATCATACCAACCTGGTTTCCAATATGACCTCCCAGACACCGATCTTGAAATATTGTTGTCGATACTCCTAAATCGAAAGTCATATGAACATGGGGTTTCAACAGAAGACTATTTATAGTGTCTGGTTCAAACAGACACAATATCTTAGAATCGGCATATTAATTGAAAAGATATAAATAGTTCAAGTATATGTCAAACTTAATGGTTTTCAGACAATTGTTGCATTTGTCAGTATGAAACAGGGACATATCGACTCATTTCATATAAAAAGTCAGGCTTGAAAGTTTTTTTTAAGGAATACAGAAAAGACCCCGCCTGGTTCTAAAGTAATTGTTAGGAGGATAGAAATGACTCTGCCTGTCTCCAAAGTCCAAACGCTCGCATTATATTTCAATAACTGTTTATTCCATCTTCCAACTTTACAAATGCAGTTTGTAAAATATTTATTTGCAGATATTTTACATGTCGTTAGTGATATATGCTCCATCCCTGGCTATAAATGCAGGTACTCTCTCTCTCTCTCTCTCTCTCTCTCTCTCTCTCTCTCTCAGGACGCACATACGTGCACGCAACATCTACAAAAACATCTTGAGTATTACGTAATATGCCAACTGAATATTTAAATATTCCAGTGCCTTGCATCAAGAAATAAACATATTTGATGTCATGCAATTAGTCGACGATTACATAGCCATCATATCATCATCTCCTAAAGCGATCTTTGAAAAAGTGAATGTCATTGTTGCATTTCTAACAGATAATTTTCTTTCATACAATGTTGTAAAACGTCTAAAACCATTATGTGACTTCGAATTTACATATCAGACACGTATTCAACAGTTCTTCTGTAACAAGGAACACTCGAGAGCAGAGACTGACCGTTTATTTTGTAAAAACCTTTCCCAAAGTGTAGAAGTATTTTCCACACTTTTAAAAAGGATTTGAACTTTTGACACGAATATTTTTAGGGGTGACCGGGTGAAATGTTTTTATACAAGCTAAGATTCCAATTTGTTTTCATATGTCTTCATTATTATCAGAGTTCCATCTTGTTTACATTTCCAGTCACCGGATTGTCGCTCTGGGGTTCGATGTTGGTTGTGAGCCTAGTATGCATATTTTACACGGCCATTGTATCACATGCAGCTAAATAGTATCGTGATCGCTTCATCTCTATAATGTTGAATATATACAACCGAACTCAAAATTAGGTAGCAACTCTATACTTTGCCCAATAAACATTGGTTTAAACAGAATTAGTGAAGAAATAAGGATCAAGGCACTGTTGCGTATTATCATGTCATGTACATTACTTACTTTGCCTGATACGTAAGTAAATCAGGGTCAATTTTGTTATTTTAAAATTTTACATTTTGTGTGTAATTTATCATACGAAGGAGTAAGCTTAATTTCATTTGGATGTCGACCAATCGTTATTACGTTTCAAGAATGTGTCTCAGATTTCACAAAAATACTTCTTGACGTAAATTGACCTATCGCCACTTGTCAATCATGCCGATCAATTAACCAATCAGCGAGCGTAAATTAGACACTTCCAGGCATACTTACTTCCGCCATTTTCCTCCGACAAGCTGCTTGTCGCAATAATGAATTGATTATAATAAGTATTTAAAATTTTTGCAATTTTTTGTTGATTTCTCGATTTATAAGGGTGAAAATAAGGCAGTGGAAGCCTTCTAATTATGACTGTCAATATCCAGATTATCTAAATTGAGGAATTAGATTTATTCCTTTCCCGAAACATAGACAAAACTTCGATGGATAAAGAATTTTTTTGTGGTCGCGTGTCCGATCAGCTGAATATGGAAACAACTGATGGCAATTACAACATGTTTGTCTGCATAAAAAATTGTACAAAAGCATGTCCCGTCGATGGCTTTAAGGGAGAAAAAAAAGAATTGAAATTGAAATATATACGTAAAAATAAACGTTTGTAGAATACGGGTGGGAAACCCCCTAATTTTCAGACTTTGATGCATATTATTTTTCTTGTATAAGAAGCATTAAACCCCAGAATGCAATATTTTAAAGTCTGAAAATTTACACTTTAATGTTGGCTTGTCCCATAAATAATGATTTATCGTCTCGATCTTTCAGACACTTGAGTGACTCTGCTTTCTCATTGGGATTTGCCTCGCTTGGCTCTCAGCATTAAGAGTTTAGTGTTAAAACAAATCAGCCTGGTGTCAGGATAATGTGACTGGGTGGGACATGATGCTACTTGTCTGGGGCATGATGTTCCGGTGCTAGACATCAGGTCACACTGCAGACAAGCTACGTTAATAACAAACAAACACACACACACACACACACACACACACACACACACACACACACACACACACACACACCATTTTGCTTGCCAATATCCATTAATGAACAAATCAAAGAAAAATCATTTGGTAACACGTGTCAATCAAATCTTCAAATTTTCACCATATCGTCCATATCGTACATAACTGATTGAAGTTGGATATTCGTGGTAAATATGAGCTTGCTGCATTTTTCAAACATGAGAGTAAACTGAAGAATTTAAAAAAAAAAAAAAAAAAAAAAAAAAAATAAAAAAACTGCTTGCTCCATCATGTTTAAAAAATATTTACCTTGCTCGCAATGGATTTTTTTTCATCAATTTTGTGTGAGTAAACAAACAACGCCCATACAAAAAAGATATATTGCACATAATAGGATACACAATACACAGTGACCACTAATAGATATATTACTGATATAGGATACAAAATACACAGTGACCACTAATAGATATATTACTGATATAGAATACAAAATACACAGTGACCGCTAATAGATATATTACTGATATAGGATACAAAATGCATATAGAATACAAAATGCATAATGACGCTAATAGATATATTACTGGTATAGGATACAAAATACATAATGACACTAATAGATATATTACTGATATAGGATACAAAATACATAATGACACTAATAGATATATTACTGATATAGGTTTCGAGTCCAGGCTCGGCTAACGTGGGTACGTGAGAAAGCCTGCCAGTAGCTTCTCGTGGGTCGGTGGTTCTTCCCGGGGTTTTCCTGGGTTCTTCCTCCACCATTAATACTGGCCGCCATGTATAGCCTATCTTGTGCTGAAAAATGGCGTTAAACCCTATAACAACAACAACAACAACTGATATAGGATACAAAATACATAATGACGCTAATAGATATATTACTGATATAGGATACAAAATGCATAATGACGCTCATAGATATGTTACTGATATAGGATACGAAATACACAGTGACCACTAATAGATATATTACTGATATAGGATACAAAATGCATAATGACGCTAATAGATATATTACTGATATAGGATACAAAATACATAATGACACTAATAGATATATTACTGATATAGGATACAAAATGCATAATGACACTAATAGATATATTACTGATATAGGATACAAAATACATAATGACGCTAATAGATATATTACTGATCTAGGATACAAAATGCATAATGACGCTCATAGATATATTACTGATATAGGATACGAAATACACAGTGACCACTAATAGATATATTACTGATATAG
>JAECUM010096171.1:0-15575 GCA_016617855.1 Megalonaias nervosa | reverse complement strand
CAATGCACACTATCTACATCTAGAACAATGCATTTCTTTATACTAAGTTCTTTTGCATGACCAGTCAGAAAACTGATGATCAGTGTTTGTCCCCTTCATGGTTTTAGTGACGACTGGTTTGTTAATATTTTCTGTACTTATAATCTCACCGTCATCTTTTAAGTGGTTGATGTCGGTATTGTGTTCTTTGGTTCTTTTCGCCCCGAGCATAGATTTTAGGTCATCTGGTATGCAAAAGAACTACTCTTCTCAAATAACAACATGTGAGGCAAACGGAAATTCTTTCAGCAACCATTTGAAAACTCCGTTCTCTGCGTACTGCAGATATTGAAGACCAGATCTGTCAAATGTTTTAAAATTTACCTCAGCAAACTCTATTAGGATTATAACTGTTCTTTATGAGATATGCACGGGAGTTTCTTCTCTTCCAGTAGAATTAAGTTTGCTTCCTCATTTTGAAGATCATAATTAGATGATGTTTCAATGGCTTTATCTGTATTAAACGCTAATAAAAACGAAACTAAAGTAGTGTGCACTCCTTTGGACTTTGAAATGTTTCCATTTGTGTACTCAGGAGAAACAAGAACCTGACAAATATTCACCTCTGAAGTGGTACTCTCGTTGATTTGTCAAACCTCTGAGGTATTTTCTTTTCTTCTCTTTGCTTTTTGCTCTTTTACAGTTACATCAATCTTTTGAAGTATACATTTGGCACATGTGATGGTAACACTTTTTCCACTTTTCATACGTTTGTTTTTATAGACCGTTTGGCCTTTCAATATTGTCCAAACTTGGCATGTCATGCTCAATAGAAGAAAACAAGCCCAGCTCACACAATGATCCTATGACGAGTTGGCTACCTATTTGCATGTTGTTTTTTTTCTGCCCGAGGCCCCCCTCAGACAAAGCTGCAGAGTTTACTTTATACATATTCTGTGGTACCTGATCTTCATGTTGATAGGGTTCCTCGTCGTAAAATAATCCTTATGGATGATATTACATGTTACAGGTCTCTCTCAGTCACAAATGTTTCTTCTCTCGATTATATAATTCATCTTTTGCTGCGCAGGTTTTGGCGTTACTTTTTAAACGGATTCTCTATCGCTGACCTTCTATGAACAACAGTTTCTAAAGCTGCTGATGGCCTGAACGCTGGGAATCCAGAGTGAAGCTGGCGTCACTTCCACGATGTGGTGTTGTGAAAATCGAGGCTTCGAGTTGCTGGTGAAAATATCCAGCACTCTAATGCTGACAGAGAAGATAGATTTAAAAACTGCAGTATGACGAAGCACCATTTACAAACGCAAATGGCAAGATTGTTTTGACTTTGAAAAATAGCAGAATATATGCACGAGTTCCACGAATTAGCTATAGACAGTTCCACAGTTTCATCTCAAGGTCTCATCAATTCTACGTGATATCATACATTGTATGAAGGCATCTAATTTTGCTGGTTATGAAAGTGATTTGATCAACAGATCTTCTGATACTTTCAGGGTTGACAACTCCACGTTCAAGACGAAGTCGTAAAGGTAAGAGACGTTCGATTGCCATTCCTGTAAAGAATTACATCCCTTCACTCTCAATAGATTATCTATGTTCTTTTCGTGTGCCTTGAAACAGCTTTTACTACGTTTTCCATCTAATGTTTCGTCTTAAATATCTGGAATTGAAGCACATTTTGAAAAAATTACAGACCTTTACGGAAAATGTATCTAACACAGACTTTATGATATACTGTTCAGCAACTACTTTTCTATTACTATCCAGCTCCCAATATTTGATTACTATCCAACATCCAATTTTGAGTACTATCTAGCACCTTGCTGATTATTATCCAACACCCCACTCTCTGATTACTATCCAACACACAATTTTGAGTTCTATCCAACACCCTTTTGATTACAATTGATCACGCCTCTTTTTGATTACTATCTAACAACCACTTTCGATTACTATCCAGCACGTTATTTTCATATGCATGCACAAATCTTGACACATATCATGGAATCAATGAATTTGGTTCAAATTCACGAACTACATATATCCTAATCAGCTAAAATCTATGGACATTAGTCTTCAAAATTAGATCATTCGGTAGTTTCTATTTATACGCCCGCCAATTGGTGGAGAGTGTTATGTTATGATGTTCGTTCGCCTGTATGTTTGCATAATTTTTAGCACAATTTGTCCACTGCCTACAGTTATCATTCTTTGTGGATGGCTAGAACTATGAACAAGTAGGAGACCTGTAGTTTTTAGGGTCAAACTGTCGAAGGTCAAGGTAGTTGTAAGTTAAAACAACCAAAATTCCGCTAATTCCACGGCTGGCATACTACGTCATAACAGGGATGGGTGCCACATAATTTCAGGAGTTTTTGCTTCTCGCTTGCTTATTTTCCACACGTATTGAATAGGACTGTGACCAATATACCTGGCGCATTGCAAGGAATCTGCATGCATTAATCTTATTGTGAAAGATAGTCTGGTTTGTTCAAGCATTCTTACATGGTGACGATTTCGGTTAGTTCTACATGATATACTTTGAACAAAATTTGTGGATACCTTGCACGTTCTGAAAGGAAGAAATACCAAAGGCAAGAATATTTTGTTTGTTGGAAGAAAACTGTTTGCAAACTACCTTAACTTCCAGACCACGAACCTTGACCGAAATGTGTGGAGTGTTTGCACATGCAGTTCGAGAGGCCTATTCGTGTTGGGGTCAAGAGGTCAAAATCATTGTGCCTCAAAGACTAATTGGTTTTGCAGAATAAATTTAGTTCTAATATAATTTCGTTGATCAACCTTTAAAGATGGACTAATGCCGAATCCTAAAAATTCTGGAGAGTAAATGCCAGAGGGTACGGTTATAGTAACTCTAAGAAGAAAATATTGATTTCTGCGCATGAAGTTTGTTTCAAGACCGCATACCTTGACCAAAGGTCAAGGTCATTTTTGGTCAGTAATGTCCGGAGACATCCATACCCTATTAGTGCCTAAAGAGGACTATGAAACACATAGTGGGCGTAAAATGAGCCGCACAATGCACAGAACATGACCTCCAAATTGCCAAAACAGCATTACGCCTGCCATATCAGAACGCGACGTCTTGGAGATACCCACGCTCCAGGCACTGACATCTTACTGACTATGTTATTGTCAGGAGAAGAGACGTGCAGGGCATTAACAGAGCAGAATGCAGGACTGGCCACAGTTTCATGGTCTAAAAACACAATATGCGGATCCAGCCTAGCAGATTTCCACAAGGCAGAAAAGTGCCCAAAAAGTTTAATGTCACCAAATTGAAACAGGAGAATATGAAACAGTTGCAGAAATGTTCAGCCAACTCGATACAATCGATGCAAACTCCGAGAATGTCGAGGGAAATTGGTATCCTTTAAGACTCTGTGTCCTCAACTGCATCCATAATCCTCTGTCCCACCAAGCGTAAACATCAAGATTGGTTTGATGAGAACAATGTTGACATTCAGAGACTTCTGAATGAGAAAATTGGCTGCAAAAGGTTTATCTGAAAGACAGCACTGCATCATTTGTAAAGGGAACCTTTAATAACATCACGAGGACTGTCTAACGCAAACTCAATGAGCTTCAAGACTTATTGCCTAGCAATAAGGCAGACGAAATTCAGTCATATGCAGACAAGAATGACATAAAGATCTTCTATGATGCTTTGATGACAATCTACGGGTCACAATCATCAGGACCATCTCCAATACTGCGTTCTGACAGTCTCACGCTGCTTACTGACACAGAAAAGATACTTCAGAGATGGGCAGAACATTTCAACAACATCCTCAGTCAACATTCATCTATCAGCAAAGAGGCAGTTTATCGTCTGCCCCAAGTGGAAATCAGCATAACACTTGCTGATCTTCCAGAGCTGACTGAAACTATGAAAGCAATCCACCTGATGTCAAATGGCAAAGCATCTGGAACAAATCTATACCAGCAGAAGTGCACAAAGCCGGGGGCTCTCATATGGCACAGAAAATGACTGAATTCTTCCAATCAAGGTGGGCTCAGGAAACTACACCCCAGGAGTACAATGATACATCCACAGTCCACTTGTACAAGCGGACATACAGAAGACAATCTTTGTGACAACCATTAGGACATCTTCTTGCTGTCAATAACTGGCATAATTCCTGCCAGAATTATGCTGAATCGCATTGTGCGTCACATCTACCAAGGGCTCCAGCCAGAGAGTCAGTGTGGCTTCATGAAATGACGAGTTCGTCAACTCCAGGAAATATGCCAGGAACAAAACTCCGACCTGTTTACGACATTCATTGACCTGCTAAAAGTCTTTGACAAAGTCAGAGACGGAGGCCTTTGGAAGATGATGGCGAAATTTTTTTTTGCGCAGAAAAATACATCGCGATTGTTCGGCAGATCCATGATTTCATGATTATTTGTGTTGTGGATGGCGATGTGTCATTCCCAGTAAAACAACTGAATCAAGCAAGACTGTATGTTGACCCCAGCCTTCTTCTGTATGATGTTCTCATGTTTACTGATGCTTTCCGTGACTATGACACTGGAATCGACATCAGATATGTGACTGACGGAACGCTGTAGAATCTGAGAAGACTACAGCAAAGACGTATTCACAGGACGTAACTATTCGTGATCTCCTATTTGCTGATATCTGTTCCCTGAACACCAAATCTGAGTCTGACATGCAACACAGTATTGACCATTTCTCTTCAGCTTGTGACAATTTCGGTCTCATAATTAGTACCACGACGACAGAGGTGATGTAACAACCTGGATCGGAAAAGTCTCAAGTACAGCCTACCATCACAGTAAATGGCTAAACCCTCGATGTAGCGGACAAATTCTCGACAGCACACTGTCACGTGCAGTCCACATCGATGATGAAACCAATGCCAAAATTGCTAAAGTAAAAGTGTCCTTTGGGAGACTACGTACACATGTATGAGAGCGCAGAGGCATCATTATATAAACTTTAAGGTCTACAAAGCCACTGCGATGTCCACCCTGTAGTATGCCTGCGAAACCTGGACGGTGTACAGGAACTATGCCAATATACAGTACCATTTTTACAAAAGCTACCTGAGGAAACTAATGAGGATAAGATGGCAGGACAGGGTTCCAGACACTGACGTTTTCACAAGAGCAGGCATTCCAAGCATCCACAGTCTACTGATGAAATAACATTTGAGATGGACAGGCCACGTCACTAGGATGTCAGAAGAGAATCTACCAAAGAAGATCTTCTACGGCGAACTGAAGTACCGAAAGCGATCTCAGGATGGTAAGAAGAAACGCTTCAAAGATTCTCTCAAATCATCCTTGAAACACTTCAGTAGTGACCCTGAATTTTTTTGGTACGATCTCATACAGGATCGCACCACCTCGCGGAGTCTCATCCATACTGGAGTCGCGGATTTTGAAAGGAAGAGAACTACAGAGCAGTGCACAAGTGTGAGCAGCATAAATCTCAGAATAAAACAGCACATCATCCATTGATCAGGCAACACAAGCGGCATCATCTGTCAATTTTGCGAAACACAGTTCAGATCGCAAATTGGCCTGGTCAGCCATTCACGCACTCACAGAAACCAAATCTGTGAAAGTTGACATGATCCACAGAGCAGAAAGTCGTTTAGCTGCATCCTAAAGCAGTATTCCTGATAGGATGATTTGAAACTACACATGGAGAAGGAGTATTGTTATACAGCTTAGAGACTTTTTAATCCCCCACAGACATTCGAACCCGGGTTCGCGTGTGACGACACCAATCGCCCTCATTGTATGCACCAGCTATATACCCTTTCGACTGAGAGCATATCACCAAAGAATAGGATGGAATATAGTCGTGTGCACAGCCTACTACAATCTCTCATATCGACCTATTAACTAATTTTATCCTAATGCACAATCACTATATATATATATATATATATATATATATATATATATATATATACTTCTTTATATATATATATATATATATATATATATATATATATATATATATATATATATATATATATATCCGAAAGAAACTGTGTAATGCTGACCCTGGATCCTACACGAGGATGCGTGACAAGGTCAAGTGAAATTATTGATGGAGAAAGAGTAATGTCATACAGCTTAGAGAATTTGAAATTCATCTCCTACTAAGACTCGAACCCGGGTCTACAGGTTATGGTACGAACAGACTTGTCGGCACAACCAGCGTCCACAACCTTCTTCATGAGTATAGGCATTCTTGTGTAGCAAATACACTCCGATGTCAACCCAGCACTGACCTGGCATCTAATACATTCCCTCCGGATTCCGTTAGCAGAAATTAAGGCATATAAAAGTTAATATAGACAGTTACAAATATACACTCAAACAGAGCTGAAAGTGCTATTTTTTTATCCTAATGGAAGGCAGCATCATAATATGACGTGAAATTATATATAAAATCTCCATATTGTATATATGACCATATTAAAATATTTACAGCATAAAGACATGATGTAAATATGTAACAATTCTTCCAACAGTAGTGTAAAAATGGATAATCAGAAACCCCAAATCTGTGATGTGATGTGATTATGATTTTTAACGTAGCTTTAACAATTTTTCAGTCATATCGCTACGATGTCTGCAGTGTGACAGTTTATAGTGATGTCTAGCACTGGGGCATCATGCCGCAGACATGTAGCATGATGTCCCACCCAGTCACATTATCCTGACACCAGGCCGACCAGTCCTAACACTAACCTCTTAATGCTGAGCGCCAAGCGAGGCAGCTGTTAGTACCATTTTTGTAAGTCTTTGGTTTGACTCGACCGGGGATCGAACCCACGACCTCCCGCATCCGAGGCGGACGCTCTAACCACTAGGCCACCGGAGCGGTAAACCCCAAATCTGAAATTCTCTTTTGTGAGCCAGGCAGATAGAATTTGGAAGAAAAAAAAACTATATTTCTAGAGATAACATTTAGTCAGTTCATTTATTAATGTACAAAAGTATACAAAAATGAAAATGACTAAAACATTCATGAAAACTATGTCCTTCAGTATATTTCGTATCAGTCAAAATATACATATGATTAAAACTGTAATCAGGTAAACAAACTTGGAGCAAAAGATAGGTTGAGGTTAGAATGGTTGGTATCTTTGGTTGGGTGCATGCAGTAATCTTGTTTAAATGTGCATCTATTAAATAACCTCTCTCAACTTAAATATCCTAATTGTAATAGTCTATATGAGGGCAAACAAAGCCGGTCTACAAATTATATACTTAGTGTAACAGTACGTAAAATTTTACATGTTATCGGAACACATCTTGGGCGGTTAGTGCGACAAGTAAAAAATTAAATTGCCGAATGGGTCTAGGCACCGTGTTGAATCGCTAGACTGCGATGGTTTTAATATCTATTTTTGGGACGTGATTCAATTTTACCTAGGATCCTTTGATGGTCAGACAAATGGACGATTCACGGTGAATTTGGGGTCTAAGTATCGGAAAATGACATAGTTGAAACGATGCAGAGACAGTTTTTGTACAAGTTGAATTAAGTGTCATAAAATGAGACTTTCTAGTAATCAGTTTTTTAAGAAACGCAGAAATATGAGGTATTACTCCAGCCCGAGTAGGCGTGTGTTAATCTTCTGCAGTTAGATAAGTGCAATCCTGATTAGCTAAGCTAAATATGAGATGTTGGTTTCCAGAAGAAATTCAATGTTTCATGTGTTCTTCATCGCAACATTAGTCTATCTAGCTTTTCGTGTGAGGGTAAGAAGTTCTTAGCCCCGGGAGAGAATCAAGTATTTTCTCATTAAACAAACTGTCCAAGGGACGGGTGTCTGGCCGTTTGAGGGACATGGAACCTCAAAGGTACAGAGAGATTCTGCTATAATAGAAGAGAGTGAATCTCGAAATCACAAGTTATATGTTTGAATTTATTTGTTTTACATTCATAAATCTATTTTCCTTTGATCTGAGTTCGGAAGATGTTTGAATTCATTTGGCTTGAATGTTATAGGACTGATATATTCTATTTTTAATTTCTATTTTCTTAAAAAGAATCTTGCGATAATTGGGGAATTTATTTCTTTTATATGTAATGCCAAACATTTAGGCTAGGAATTGACGTTACTATATCTGGAAATGTTTGCCAATGAATTGTTAGTTAGCAGATATTCTAGATAAGACAAAAAGTGAATTTCATTGATTCCTTTGCATAATCAAGATGTGAATTCTTTAAACCCAGAAATCGAGCGCCTGCTGGCCTACAATTAGTAGAGTTAATGATTTATAGCCAACGGAATGGTGTTGAGATTTGTTTTATCTAGTCTATGTTAAAGTTCAGTTAGGGATGTTTAATAGCACATTCGAGAGATATATTAATCATCTTGTGTATGAGCTCCGAACTGACCCATATTAGTCTATATCCCTGTGGAATTACCATATGACGATATCTAATGTAATGAGAGAGGGGGTAACATTCGATCTCAGAAGTAAAAGCTTGACAAATAATTAGGTCGCCGAGTTGTTTCTTTATTTTGAAAAGGAAACAACTCTATATATGTACCCATACAGTGGGCAAAGAAAGTGGACAATCCATACTGTGGTTGATCATCCGAAAAGGCTTGAAAGAGAAAGTGAGAGAGAGAGGGGAGCAAAAGGAATAAGTCCGTTCTAACCAGTCACCAACGTTGAATTTGGAATGACCGCAAGCAACCAGGTTTTACTGCATGCTGGACAGTTGAGTTTGATCACTCACTCGATTTCATAACGAAATTTATCTAACGTTTATTTTGTTTACGTCACACTGAATATATATATATATATATATATATATATATATATACTCAACGCCTTGCTGCTGCTCTTTTATATATCATATACATATACATACTTATATATATATATATATATATATATATATATATATACTTACCTGCTGCATATATGAATAAGTCAAAAGATTTGTAGCTTACAGACATGATATAAATCTGTAATAATTCCTAGAACAATAATGTATACTAAAGAAGGTAAATTCGATACGCAGAAGCCAAAAATATAAAATTATCTTTTGTGAATCACCAAGAAAGAATTGGGAGAAACACAACCAGTCTATAGAATACTTCCTAAGATTTATCATGTATTTTGCTGGACATTCTGACAGGCTCTGGTCAAACCAGTGCAAACTTCTCTCAAATCCTCCGCCCCCAAGGTAAAGTTGATTGATTTTATGTTTCATGTATGTTAGGGTCTGACTTAATATGGGACTCTTTTCTTTGATTATCGTTATCTAGGAGAGGATCGACCACGGTGTTATTGCCACAGGTGAGTCAATATTAAAATACGAAATTAATCGATGGAATTACAGAGATCTGAGCAGGGATATCGCATACAACAACTCGATCCCTCGTATGCAAAATATAATAATGAATCAATTACATACATAAAATGAAATTGAGCACAACATTTGAATGAAACACTTTCTCACATAAAATAAAATTTTAAAAATTACAAGAAATGCATGTTGCCGTTCTATACCGATAAAACAAATTTCATCAAGTAATCGAGTATGCATGCCTGCATAACCTGGATGCTTCCGGTCCTCTCAAAGTCAACATGGAGACATGTCAGAGTCGTCTTATTCCTTTCTTTTCCTCTTCTCTCTATCTCTCCAGCCTCTTTCTGGTCATCAACCGTCAGTTGGTTGTCTGCTGTCCTTTCCTACAGCGTGGTGCACATATGGAGCTATATCCCCATTAAATAAATGCATGAATATGCAGCCCAATCTTTTTCAGGCTTTCAGACTCCTGGGATTGAACAATAATCCACACGTTTGCTACGTCAGATATCATCTTATCGTAATTCAACATCAACTAAGGCTCATATGGGTCAGTTAGAATCCTGACACTGATACACACAACCCTATTATTATCAGATTATTGTCTTCCTCTAGCGGATAGCCGCATTCCTAATTGCAAGCAAGATATAACTTGACATCATAGTAAATTATACTACGGCCGTGTTGACTATAAATCACTAATTCGTTGGTATAATATTTCCAATCATAGAAAAATAAATTCCTAGGATATATCATTCATATAATTTAGGACCAATACATTAACACATTGTCAGCATGAAATTCCTATTACATACAAAAGAGAAAATTCGGAACAATTCATATCAATGAAATATTACATTGCATTAATAGAATGCATGCGTCATATTACATTCAAGAACAATGAATGCAATCAATTAATTTCCGATCTCAATGAAAATTGAAGGATAAATTTAAAACAAATAAATACAACAAAATCATTACAAACTTATATGAGTAAACTTATTGTATACGATTGAGACAAACCTTGTGCTTTCCGAGAATCGCTTCTTTTCTATGAAGCCCAATCTCTCTTTACATTAAAGTCCTGAGTCCCTCAACTTCCTAACGCTCGTCCCTTGAACAATTTATAACGAGAAAAGCTTATTTCCTGTAGTCAGCTTCTTGGCTTCCCACAGAAATAAAAACTGACTAATTCCGAGGGAAATTACTTAAATCATTGCATCTCGTCTCGGAAACACACAGCCGTCGTTTATCCTAGCCATTCAGGATTAACTTTTACTTTTAACATACCCATCGCATTAGAATATTTCTCTCTACTCTGCCTTTATTAATAACAATTTCTGGAAGAATTCTAATTAAATCAATCACGACCCCAAACAAGAGCATCAAATCTGTTGCTGGCTACCGATTAACTGCGGGTATAACTCATATGTCAATGTTAATTCTTACGTGTCACGCTGACCGCGACAAGATTTACTCTTGTCTGTAGAAATAACATTTTTCTTGAAAATTCACTCGGTTACAAAATATGTGCAACTTGTTTATTTCGATTTTAAAGGTGAATACGTTTCGAAATTGATTCATTGCATTGTTTCTTTGGCTCTAATTGTATGAAGAGCTAACTGCTTAGTTGAATTTGATTTCTATGAGAAACTTTAAAAGCAAACGAGCTGAGTTCACCTATTGATGAAAACAATTTGAAAGATACGGTAGTTTAGAATCTAGCTTCGTCATTTGTTTCTCTTTTCCTCTTTACAATAAAACAAACCACATAACATTTCAATGTTGAATGCCACATCTTGTAACATGATGCGGGTAAACGTATCCATACTCGAATTAAAAGTCCCGGCAAAACCCATGACATTTTCCTGTTTGCAATACAAGCCGTAGGATCCACTGGTTCTGCCATAACAAATGCAAATTTCTAGCCAGCAGACACCTGCAATGGTGACAGGCTTCATCTGGTAGCACTTTATTACAGCAATTAAGAAATTATTGACTGGTGTGATCTATACCAATTAAAATCTATGACCACACATTTCCCAGTCCGTCACCTCATCAAAGCCAATACAGTCAAATATTTTACACTGTAATTCGGCATAAAACATAGGTTCAAACTTAAACAAGTTACCTATGGTCATATGGCGCCTATAATGGGCCATGTACGTCGGATGGATGACGGACGGATCCCCAAAGACCTTCTTTATTCTAAGCTTGCCTCTGGCAGAAGATCGATCGGACGGCCACATCTCCGCTTCAAGGATGTCTGCAAGCACGACATGAAAGCCCTTGAGATCGATGTCAACACCTGGGAAGAGCTTGCTCTAGACAAGTCCAGTTGGCGACATGCTCTGATCACTGGTCTGAAAGCCGGTGAGAAGGAATTACTCATGACTTAAGAACTGTCTCGGTCCATGGTTAGAGAGAGAGAGAGAGAGAGAGAGAAGAAAAAGTTCGGGCTCCCTTAAGAAGGTGTCACGCATAATGGTGTAGATACGACTACATTCCTTGGGGAAAGCTCGGCAATGCGAGGGTGCGGGATCTGTAAGAAGATAGATGAGACCTCTCTAGCTTTGGGACTAACAATTGAAGATACAAGCGGCTCGGAACATTATTTATACTGGTTCAAGATACCCTTGGCCATATTTGGTAAAGATGTTGGCACCAAGAGTATCATGCAAGCAGCGCGTGTATCCGTCCCAAACCAGAAAGAGGCTCAGTCTACCTGATGGAATCGAATATGTTCTTTACATTATAATCCACCTAATCAGCATTATATTCGTGTCAGGAAAACGGTTAAACCTTAGGTTACTAAGTCAGACAGAACGCTAGGAATTTTTTGCCACTGAGTGTTGTTTCTGCTGAGTTAGCATACGCATGTATAATACAGGAGAGAATATTTGTACTTGTTGTAAAAGAAGCAATCTTTATCAAAATAAAATAGTTATAGGAGGCAAAATAGAATATAGTTATAGAAGGCAAATAAAGTTAATTTCCATATTTTTTGTGGAAATTATTTCCAATATTATTTAATGAAAAATTCATCAAATGAAAAATTAGTTTTAATACAATTTAGAGAGAATTTCAATGTTATTACTTTTACTCAAAAATTCTATCCTAATAATACCTTCCGGGTCATTTGAGCCGAGTCCTCGAGGCTCGATAAAGAGAAAAATTACATTCATACAAAGAAGGTAAAAATATTAAAAATCAAAAATACAATGCATTGTTAAAATAGTTGATAAATTTGCAAGAAAAACACAATGAGAAAAACACTGTATAATATTCATTGAGATACAAAATACAATAAAAAGAACACTGTACAATTTTTATTATTATTATTATTATTATTATTATTATTATTATTATTATTTTTTATATTATTTTTTTTATGTTTTTATTTTCAATGAAAAGAACACTTCACAACATTCAATAAAGTTCAAAAATACAATGGAAAGTACACTTCACAATATTCAATAAAGTTCAAAAATACAATGGAAAGTACACTTCACAATATTCAATAAAATTCAAAAACACAATGAAAAGTACACTTCACAATATTCAATAAATTTCAAAAAAAAAATGCGCTGAAAATAGTCGGGCACGACTTTAAAAAAAATTGGAGAAAATTGTAATAGCCAAAAGGCTGTAAAATATTCAAGAAAATTGTACACGATCTACTTTATGACTAGTCCGGTTAGACGATTATCGCCATAACAGGAGGATTCTAGACGGTTGCCGCCATAGACATCCTTTAAATTAAGGATAATTTCGTGTATATGTACTTTAAGAACTGCAAAGAAACACTAACATTGTTATTATTTTATTGTGTATTGATGTTGTGTGTAGAAGTGGTTTTAGCAATTTTTTGTGCTAAGTACGCAGGTAACGCGGACCTTTGAGGAAAGATTCGTATCCTACCTGGATGCTGAAGTTGAGGTCTATAGGTAGTTTGGTGATCACGTTCTCTACGGTCCTGAGTGCACCGAGGACACACGCAACTTGGTCTTACCCGTTTTGCCAAATATTCTTCGAGATTATGGGCATCTCGGCATAGCTTTTTGAGTTGGTGGTAAGGAATTGTTGGATCCTGTACTAATGAGAGGGGTAACCCAGCGGCGCGGATATATAATTCAGCTAGACCGGGGTAAGAATGTCTTAGAAGTTGGTGAAAGAAACCAAGGAAACTAGGAATCACGGAGGAAGAGGGTACAGTACCCGTGAGTAGTTGTGCTAATGTTTCTTCAGTAAAACAGAGGTAATCTGCTATACGAACGACTTGAAATAAAGAGTTTGGGTTATTATATAATGTCGTGCCTTTGTCAATTGCAAAAACAAATGTCTAGCTACCGTGATATCAAATTCATAAAAGAAATTTCTAGGTGCCGTGACATCAGACTGATACATATGAACAGTCGATCGTCCGAATCTCAACAGCGCCTGTAACAATGGTGAAAGGGCAACCACCTTTTCAAGTACAGGGGATCGAAGAACAATAGATTTGTTCGTACCGAAAAGTAATGTGATTGACCCTTCCGTCCTTCACCCGATGCCTTAGCTGATTCTCTCAAGAATATCTTGTTTTGAAAATTAACCAGTAACTGTCTCCCACCGCACGATCCCCCTCGGGTATGTGTCCAATGTTAC
Organism: Megalonaias nervosa; assembly: GCA_016617855.1. NCBI lineage: Eukaryota > Metazoa > Mollusca > Bivalvia > Unionida > Unionidae > Megalonaias > Megalonaias nervosa. The sequence goes on along the minus strand of JAECUM010096171.1, from coordinate 1,579 downwards.
AGTGCTAGTTTCGACAAAGACACAACAGATATAACTTATGGTCTATTTATTTTCTTTATAGAGTAGTCTATTTATACAAAAACATAGTTACCCTAACGTAATTAGTAGTCTGTGACACTTAGCACGCGCGTTATTTATTGGTATTAAATAACCCTACGAACAGAAAAGAAAAAAAAATTATTGTCATTATTAATAAGAAGTAAAGTATAGGTATATGTGTGTGTGTTTAGGGTAAAATAGTGTATGGTGGCAAAGAAGGATGTGTCTGAGGAGAACATTCTGAAATACTTCCGTCTGAGCGTTGAGGGAAGGCAATATCATGGTGTGTCCAAATAACGTGAGCACAGAAGGGCTGACCAAAAATTGAACGAAGTTTGTATGCAGATACAAGATTAATAGGAAACGAGGTTGGCATGGTTAGTTCAGAGTTACTGTTTATCTTGGATAGCTTAAAACCTGTCCATCTGACATGTAATCGTGGTCGAAGATAACCCGTAACATGTAGGTTGTCAATCATTGATGGTCCAGTAATGTGCCAATATGAGGGACATAGACTGAGCTGAAGAATATCAACCATTACACATTGAACTCCTGTAGTAATTTCAAGACGAAGTTTAGTACGCGCATTGGACTGTGAAATCCATTTATAAACTTGGACAAGGGCAATTGTGAACGTCATGATTGAAACTGAAAAGATCAAGTGATCCCAAGTGAGTACGTCAGAAACAGTAGTAAACCAATCAGGAAGAGAAGTCGTAGGCGCAATAGTATACTGGAAGTGAACTGTAGATTGAGCTTTTGTCGCATGTGCAAGTAAAAGTGCGGTGGACAAAGCTCTAAAACGCCATATGAGCCAAACAATTGCCAAGGTATTAAGAATAGACAAGCAAAAACCGATTATAGTCATAATATGTAGGAAATCAGACCAAGAATCGCTTTCAATTGGAATTTCACCACTTAACATTGTTTCTGCCAAAGACGAAAAGATTCTTTGATCGCTTTTAGCACGTGCAGCTACTTTCTTAAGACTTAAATCGATCTTCCTATCTGTGGCAAAAAATTGTGACATTTGGTGCTCATATAGTTTGAATTCAGGTAAGGAAATCGTCAAGGGATTGTCAAAAGATGTGTTACCCAATATGGCTGCTAAATGCATAGAGTTAAAAAATTGCTGTAGAAGTGCTAAATTGATTGGATGAAGTTGAGTAACTTCTGTTGAATTGTCAGAACAAGTAGTAATATGTCCGTCATATGTCATAGATGTAGTAACGACTGCGCAATGGCACGGAATATTCATAATTCAAAAACGACAACCTTAAATAACGCGACGTTGATTGTGACATTCGAGTATTATTTCGTCCATGAGATAGACTAATATTTGATTTGAGGAGATATCGAGAATGTGTGGTACAACGCGATTTGTCATAAAACGAAAATTACAGGTCTTATGGATATTATCCTTATCATCCAGAAATAAACTATTGATACATTCGGGCTGAGACAAAGGTTTAAGTGTAGGACGAATGTTACAATGTAAAATGTCCTTACCGGTACATTGATTTAAGGTCGATGACGCTAG
>JAECUM010096170.1:0-17057 GCA_016617855.1 Megalonaias nervosa | reverse complement strand
TGCAACTTGAAATTCACGAGTGGGGTGGTAAACAACCAAACAGTTAGTTCCAGTAATTGGTTTACCGTATATACTTCCACAATTAATTTTCCCTTTACAACTTACTATGCTGAAAACCAGTTATCTTTCTACCCACAAAACACAGCATAACCAAAATTAATCACAAAGAGGGGCATCTGATACTGGTCCTGGTAATGACAATCCTATAAATCAGCCACCAAAACTGTATTGGCATGTTGTGTGATTTTATAGTTTGATCTCATCTATTCATCAAAGTCTGCAAATACATGTACTGCAGTCAGATCTGTCAAGAACACAGAGATGTCCACATATCAATTATTTACAGATGCTTACATGTATTTGCAGATCTTGAGTCATTGTCATTTTAAGGGGCCTTACAAAATCTGTACAGCATATTTTTTTTTATCAAATTCAACATTTGAGAACATGTGTAAATCTATTTAGAATAACATCCCTACCTCCTCAAGTTTCTCCACCAAAATTCATGTAAAAGTATGTGTATAATTTCCAAGAAATGAGTTCTCAGTATGCAAGATTTTTTGAGGGAAAAATGCTCTCTTATTTCATCCATTATACACAATGGGTATCAGTCATGTAGTGTGCAAGCTATTAAACAAAGTTCAAATGTCTTTACCCATTGAATCAGATTAGGTAAAGCTGTACTGGTTATATCTTAGTGGACAAGGAAATTAAGACACCTGTTAATTGATTGTTGGTGAGTCATTGATTACTATGACCAAAGGATTAATTAAATGTGTGTGTGTGTGTGTGTGTGTGTGTGATTTGACACCTCTCCTTGATAGATATTACTGAGTGCAGTTTAATCTACATTATAAATCCTTATATGAAGCATTTAATCATCACGCTGCATTTAGGCAAATAGTGCCAAGATTTTGGAACTTATTTTATTTGTTGGAGAAATATGAACTGTCATATTAATCATCTGTTTTTCATGATCATGTACAGATATACTTTCATTTTTGAGTCATTATTATATATATAGTTTTCAGATGGTAACTTTGCAAAATTATTTTGGTGTCAATTGCAAGGTTGCAGATGAGCATAATTCTTCTCAGACTGGCAGAGAGAAATAATTTGATGCATACAGTAGTGATAAAGAAAACAGAACACCAATGAAACTTAGAAATTCATGGAATGAATCATGGAATAGGACATTCCTATATATGGGCCAAAAGACAAGAAAATATTGGAATGTTGTTAGCTTTATGCTTATGGTGACAAATCTGTCGAAGGAAATATCAAGCTCAGGAACAACAGGAATTTGACTGACAGTTGCTGTGGAGAAATTTGTCAGTTTGTTTGAGAAAAAATGTATGTATCATGCCATGCTGCTTAATTAAAAAATGAAAAAATGAAAAATAAAGTGAATGGAATATGTTCATTTGTTTCTTCTTCAAGTGTCTTGGAAAATTTTGGGATTTTAAATGGAATTAAGCTCTTTTAATAAATTAATGTTGACAAGAAAGTGTAATATCCTTGACTCCTACTGGCAGCACTAAATGAAACAATGGCAAGGTAAGGGCATTGAGATTTGTTATAACTGTAACATCACAAACAATCACAATTACCATGTTTACTAACTGCCTTAATTTCATTCGTTTATTATATAATACTAAATATGTCACAATGAATGGACATTCCCTAATGACATATATATTGGTGATATAATAATATTGTATGGAAAAAAATAGAATAATTATGGAAATTCAAAGTTTAAGGTCTGGGACTGCAACTTTTTCACAAAGAGTCCTAAAAGAACTTTTGGGTTGGATGAAAACCTTGAAAATGAACTTACACCGTGTGACCTACAAGAACATGGAACATCGTAATGGTATACATGCACTTCCTTGGGATTTATCTACAGTTTTTATATATTCAATGATACAAAGTTGAAAACCCTTTCCACATTATATGGTAAATTTCTCAGTTACGTGGAATAGATACTGTGATGTTATTTAATGTTTTTGCTGTAGTTGTTTCTTAAACCTATTATAATGTTGCAAACATGTATTAATTAGATATAAAAGTGTCCAAAGGCCTCTCTCTCTCTCTCTCTCTCTCTCTCTCTCTCTCTCTCTCTCTCCTCTAGATATAGGCAAAAATCTATGAAAAAAATAGTGAAGAGGATTTTCGCTTGTGTCATCCCTGGTTGTCTCTGGACATATGAATGATGGTAAAAGTTAAGTCAAACCAAACCAAAGGAAGAGAGAGGGAGAGAGATAGAGAGAAAGTTTTAAAGTAAAACCAACCAAAGGGGGGAGAAAGGGAGTTTTATGATCGGTAGTACTGTTATTAAAGCAGATTAATGACTTAGATCAACTGCAAATATATTAAAATATTTTATTGGTTCATCATTTGGCTTAGTTTCTATTCCACATTAATTTCCATGCACCAGTATGTGAATGGCTTAGCGTTCATGTGAATGGCATAGCTAACCAAGTGTTTCTAGTGCTCTACTTTCTTCATTAAAACTATCTTTCATGTTTAAATTATAAGTGTGCATTATATTGATTTAATCAATGTGAAAAAAAATAGAAACTACAAAAAGAAAACAATCAACTTATTAATATGCAAAAGTGATTGTGAATGGCCACAAAGGCATAGAACTACATTTTTTAGCTGACACACTCGGGGATGTGAGGAGTTCATTCACTCAGTCAATACACAGCTGCCTGTAGTAAATCTTAACTCCATTCAAAGGGCAAATGTATGTATTTGTATGTGATATAAATAAAATATATGTATAGTATGTACGCTATATCAATGATATACCACTTGTTGTACATATTTTTCATTGAAAGGAAACTCGGCAAGCCTTGTTTCCTTTTAATGAAAACTTTATACACCTTGTGATATATCACTGATATAGCATACACTATATATATATATATATATATATATATATATATATATATATATATATATATATATTATAATGATTAGCATATATAATGTACTTAGCACTTCAAGTACTTTGCTAAACCAGCTCAGTTACATGCACAAATCAATTTCAGGATCTTTGTTTTAAATTTTACCCTGGGGGGAAAAGGGCTAGGGCTGGCAATGAAAATCAGGGACCTGGAAGACATATTTTTTTGGCCTTAAATTTACATTTTAATTTACACAGAACCTAAACTGCTCAGAATTCTGTTAATTACATGTAATCAGTTCAAGCTACACAATATTCTACTGGTTTAGGGGGTTTATTTACTGGACTATGGAAGTGATGGCTAAGTTTGGCAATTGAATACAAAAGAAAATATTGCTAAATAAAAGAATTTGCTCAAAAATGACACATAATATTTCGACTCTTTTCAGCTGTGAAGTGATTGAAATAAATTTAAAAGAAACAAACAAAACATGATGGAATTATTTGCAAACACTAATTTATATAAATTCATATATATATATATATATATATATATATATATATATATATATATATAGTATGGAGAATAACAGTCTTTTCAAGTGCACTGGATCCAGCAAGGGATCATGTGTGTCAGGGATTGATTAAGATAAATGCAATAAACTGACAACAAACAGTGCAAAACTAGTATTTAACTAGCCTGAGTGCTTTTGACTCTTAATGAGTCTTTTTCAAAGGCAAATACCAAACATAGACAAGACAAACAAATAAAACACAAACACCATTGTGTTTGCAAAACTTTACATGGCTGTTTCTACAGGAATTAAACTTTAAATGTACATGTATTATGTTTCAACAAGTTTAGTTCAACTTGTTGCGGATGCTTGAAAATATTCTTATTGACCTAGAAATCGATAAGCCATAACAACATCTGTTGTTTTATGTAAATTTATGTAAGCGGAAATTATATCCCAGATATTTTATTGTCATATTTGTAATTAAAGGCTATTAAGCAAATTTAGAGAATTATTTAAAAGAAAATGTGTTGGCCGCAAAAAATAAATAATTTCATGTGTGCATGGCTGTCTTTTTCTAGTCTTCTTGGTTTAAACTGCTTGGTTTCAATGTTCTAAGGTGGAGTATCCAGTAAGATTCCTTTTCTTTCCTGGTTTCAGAACTCCATTTGGGGTTGTGAGCAATTGCAATAAGTGTTATATCACTGAAAGTGTGGCCATGGGAGGAGAAGTGTTCTGCGACCGGGCTTCTGTACAGCTTCTTTGTCATCCAATCAGATCTATGAAGGTTGATCCTTCTGTGTAGCTTTTCAATTTCTCCAACATACTGAAGGCTACAGATCTTCAAGTGATGAGATAAATTACATTCTCTGTTTTGCACGTTTTGTTTGGACCATGTATGTTTAGTTTTTCTCTAGTCACTGTGCTAGAAAATGTCCTGGTCTCTATCATATGTTGACAGGTTTTGCATCTTTTATCGCCACAAGGACCAGATATATATTGGATAAGAACATGATAATATGTTACATTAATTAAGTATGCAAAAGAAATACCAATGTGGAATTAATGCAGCATTTTAAAGGTATCAATGGTATCAATATTCATATTTGAAGTAATGCATGAAGCAAGTAATATTCATAGTAAATAATGTAAGAAACTGATAACAGGCAGAGCTGCCTGACGGCAAGTAGAGCCCCATAATGTTGACCCATGTGAGCTCTTTAAATTAAAGCAGTAATGACTCTTCTCTATAGATTATTCTCCAACTTGCTTAACATTTTGCAAGAATCTGTAATGGAAAAATACTCAAGTTTTCTTCATGATTTCATTCATTATTAATAAAAATAATAAAAACCTATTTCAAGCTTTTTTTCCCCGACCTTTCTTCACGTTATAAGGGAAATGGGAATCGATTTATTGATGCAGCTGTAATTTTAAAAAAATATCCGCCTATTTAATATTATAGCAATATTAAGAAATCAATATCACCCTTTACATACAGCCAATTGATTAATCAGAATACAAAACATAACTGTCCCAGTAGTTTTCCATTTTTACCTGGTCTGTTGTGAAGATAACTGCCTTCGGCATCCGTCAGATTCATATCGATTTTTGCCAACTCCTTTGCCCTGTTTTGCTTGTCCTTTCCAAACTTAATTTTTTTCTTCTGTCTCTCTTTATTTCTAGCCATTACAAGTTCCACTATCGGAATCCTTTTCCCCTGGCCTCCATTGTATAAGAAATTCGGAACTTCTGTGAGAATTTTCTTGTCTAAGTCGGTGTAGTTTTTCGTCAACCTGGCTCTTTTCATTAATTCCACTAATTCACCTCCTCCCTTCAAATTAACCAACTGATACAAAATTTTGCAGGCGTTATCAGCTTGATTTTTTACTCCAGACGCGACTACAGTTGTGTTACCCATCGCTGAGCAGCCTCCCTCCACTCAGCACGAAATAATAAGTTGCAAACTCACGAATCTACATTCTACTTAACTATATCCAATGTAAACAAATGCTTAGTTGACGCATGCGTAGTTTGTTCTTTCCGTACGTGTGCAGACTGAGCTCCAGAACAGTATTACCGTCAGTTCAGAATACCAATTTCCTACAAGTCTTATGAACGCATCGGCGTTGTCATTCTTTAATCTTTCCGGTAGCTTACCGGTGTCATGTGAGCATGATTGGGACTTATTATACATCCTTAGTAACTGACTAGAGCGCCCTCGACAACCGATAGCTTCGTCGCCAAACAGCGTAAACAACCTAATCATTGTTAAGTAGCTCACACACCTGTTCAATACCAGGGACTTGCACTTTAGACAAAGGGGAACGTGTTCAATATGACTACCATCGAATTTGGAGGGGGATCTGATTTGTATCAAAGAAGGAGCTTTGCAGCCCTAAGAGATGGGACTCACGTGCCCGGGTAAATTTTTATCTATTAATGGTCACCTATTCTGATTTTTCTCAGGTGTATTATGTTGTCTGACCACGTTGATCTGCTGAAAATTCTAACCTGATAACAAAATATCAGCACATTACCAGAGCATTGATCTGTGAGACATGGTTAAAAGTTGATAAGAAAGTGTTGTAATTTGATACGCTGATAAGAAAAGACGCAGAAATTTATATTTGAGATTAAGTCTAGTCCTTAGTACGTGTACACTTGTCTCCTTATAAATTTGTCATATTATTATTATTATTATTATTATTATTATTGTGGATCTCAGTTTTTGTTTCTTTATTTCTTTAGTTAGTATTAGGCAAAGATACTTGAAATACTTACCCAAAAGAAAGATATAGCTCTGGACAGATATTCTGCAGATAATCATCATCATCATCATCATTATCATCATCATCATCATTTACTGCTTCTGACAAAGCCCTCAGAGTAGACAACCTTATTTTTACTGGTATTGCAATTGTTATGGAAGAGAGCTTTGCCATAGTTGCCTTTAAAGATACTTTGTTCATATTTTCAGTTACCAAATATCACTTACGTTATGTATTGAATACATAATGTTAGTGCAAGTTACATACAGTCTCCTCTGAAAGGTTTATTAGAGTGTGTGCTGACTCATTAATTTAGCACCGTATTTGATACTTGTCCAAGATAAACATAATAATTTCATATTCATCACTAAAGCTAAGAGGACAAAGTTTCATAGAATCACCATCACAGCAAGTCAGTCTTATTTATTTTGTTCTCTGCAAACTTGTGATCACCTAATCGGTTGAATTATCTTAACTTTGCTTTAGAGGAATATCCTGCCCACTTCCACTTCTTTATATTAAAAGCAAGGTTATTTTGTAATGGAATCTTTCTTCTTCAGCCATAATTGGTATAAAATATTGATCTTTCTTGTTGATTATATTCATATTTATAAATATCTGCATTAAATATTCCCATATTATACAAATATTGCATGAATAAAATACAATGTAAACTAACTGCCATATCAGTAAGATACAAAATATTGAAACAGAAAGTTTAGGTTAATTCATGTTATTACAAATAAAATCAAATAGTTTTCCACCTAGATAAACATATTGAGGTTCTCCATCCCTCCACCCATATTGTTTTCCTCTCTTCCATCAGTATCTTCCCTCTTCCCTTCTAGACTAACCCTTATGCCATTTTGGTTCCATCACCTCTCTGCCCCTCTTGATTACTACAACTGTTACATGAAACTGTGTTAGCTTTTATTTATTCCATATATTTGTATGTTTGTTTTGTAGGATACATATTTCAGTGTGGTTTTATCTGTTATTTGATTCCTAAAGTTTTAAATTTCATTGTCAGCAATAGGTACCTTCATCACCAAGCAATATAAATTGAACTGAAGGTGCCCCATCCTTCAAAACAAATTCCCTGTCATAATAGGTAACTTTTTTACCTTTTAATTCTAAGAAAATGTCTGCAATAATTTCCAGGCTAAAAAACCAATAAGAAATTGCTAACTGGTCAGTTTGGAAAGTTTGATTTTAAATATGTATAACTTACACTTCAGTAATAAATTTTGAAATTCTACTGCAAAAAGAAATGGATTCTTTTTTCATGGACAGAGTGATATATATTTCTCCATTTCCCATTTTAGAACTTAACTTTTGATCAGGACTATATAACCATTATTGGCCAGTGTTGTTCTGACTTACCTTTTAGTTTTTATATCTAAACTTACCTTTTAGTTTTTATATCTATATATTTAGTACTTCCTAAAAGTACAGGTCATTTAGGATAACTGTTTTTGTATAAATGTTATCTACAGTTGTGTAATTAGAATACGACTTATGTCAGTTACACGTACCAGTTCTAAAATATTTGTCCCTTTGAAGACAGCAATTGAAGAAAATATTTATGATACATAAGTGTACCAATTATTCCAGATACAAAGATTATTTTCTTTTCACTAGAATGGCCATTATGGTTATATAATCAGTCATCAGAAGTTAGAATTTAATGTTGGTAAACAAGGAAGCTTACTGTAATTGCATTTACTCTACCATACCATTATGGAACCAAATTCAATTTAATGTAGTTGTGTTTATGGTGAGTTATTCTATAAAGCCAGTTAAACTACCATAACACTATGGAATGAAATTTATTTCAGTGTAGTTGAATTTACAGTGAATTTTACTACAGTGTCATCTAATCTACGATAACGCTATAGAATAAAATTTAATTTAATGCAGTTGAATTTACAGTGAATTTTACTGTACTGTCATTTAATCTACCACAACACTATGAAACTGATTTTGTTCAATGTAGTTGAATTTACCATGAATACATTCAAGAAAATTTCAGTTTACTTAAAACTGAAATGAGTTGTCACAAACTTTTGATGTATGTAGGTTTATATCTTTGCAACAGACATAACAAAAGTAGTCAGATAGTCAGTATGAAGTCAATATTAAGGTTAAAAATGTGATATTTATTTTGCTGAAATGGTCCCATGACATTATAGGATTGTTACCAAACCTTACACAATGAATCATAAGGGGACATTAAACTTTCCAAAGTTTTTTAGCTTAAAAGTTCAGAGGTCAGGGTTAGTTGGCCGGGGGGTGGGGCTTCTGGGAAGACTGCTTTTTTTATTTGTTGGCTGATTATTGGCTTGTCCTTAAACTTTGCACATACAGAGCCATTAATGGATGTCAATCTTAAACTTATGGAATGCTGAGCTTGAAAGGTCAGAGATGAAGGCAACATGAGGATAGAAAGAGTATAGATTTAGGTTGGGTTAAATATTTTATTTAATATATATCTGTGTACCTAACCTTTTAAATTTAAACTTGTAGACTACAACAAGTACCAAGTACTTCCTCTTCATCTCTTTCACTCTTCAACCCTCTCCTCCTAAGCCCTACCATTCTGGAGAAATCAATACTTTTGAACTGTTGGCTTTGCACAGGTATCTAAGTTCCTTTCAGTACTCCTAAGATAATGTTGTAGGGATTTTCTGCGTACTGTACTCCTAAGATAATGTTATAAAGTGCCCATGAATGAAAGATTATTATGAGTTAAGTACATTGACATAACTAAGGACAAAGACAAAATATACTTTCATTGATATTGAAATAAAATAATTCTATAAAACTCTGTCTCTTTATCATACAGTGTAGTAATACCTAATTATAATGCTGTTCAGGGAGCTATAAAGAGAACTGTGTTACACATAAGGTCACTTTATACTTGCTATATTATTATTATTATTATTATTATTATTATTATTATTGTTATTATTGCTATTATTATGTACTGTATTGGGATCATTACCTATCCAGCTTGTAAAATGGACAAAGTTATATAAAAGTGCCTTACACTGGATATAATATTATTATTATATATTGTATTGGGATCAATGGCCACATGCTACCTTGTAAAAGGGACAGTGTTAGAAAGGGATGCCTTATACTGGGTTTTTTATTATTATTATTATTATTATTATTATTATTATTATTATTATTATTATTGTTGTTGTTGTTGTTGTTGTTGTTGTGCAATGTATTGGGATCAATGGCCACATACTGCCTTATAAAGGAATAGTGTTATACTGAGACAACTAGCAGTGAAACTATTGTACTTAGATCCAGATACATTTAAACACATTTTACGTATTGATACAGCACAAACTGTCATAGCAAATACCTATGTATTACACACATGTTCATAAGTAAATAAGATTATGTTGGTTCCTTTTTTCAATTGTACTGTCATATTAAACATCAGTAAGGGACACCTGTCAACAAAGGACAAAGTGTTGTGGTCCCTAAAGTATCCTTTATAGGCAGGTTTTACAGTATCAAGACAATTTACTGATGTAGATTTTATAATCAATGATAGTGTTTATTTTAATATCTATCAGTCCTAAATTAATCTTTTATTATAAAATATTTATTTTCTGATATATAGTTACAAAAGGTCTCCCTCTTTTATCTGGTCTGTAGTTTGCTATTTACATTTGGATTTGCAAGAAGCTAATTGTTTGAATGAGTTTTCAAGATATCTCAATTTGTGACAGTTTGATAATTCAGATTATTATTTTAAATAATTGAAGGTGTTCCTTATAAAAAAAAAAAATTCTTGATCTATAATCAGTAAGTGTAAATTGATCATTTCAGTTAAGCATTGACTGACATTTAGTTCTGCCTGTAATTATTATGGTTCAAGATGTCAGTTTATTTTGGTGAAATGAATTTTGAAGTAAATGCTCCGAATTAAAAACTATTTTGTTTTTCCTTCTCATTTTATGCCAGATATCGAGGTTACTGCCCTCAGATAAAGTACAGAGTTGGGAAGACATATGGAACAGACACACATGAATTGGCACAGGTAGGACATTTCATCATTGATTTTTATTTGATAGAGGCCAGAGTTCTACATATGAATTCAATAAATTGAGTATTTTTCTTCCTAGTTTTCAGCTAATTGCATTAATTTTTAGTAAAAATTGTATGGAATATCAGTTTACTCATTATCAACCAGTTGTTAGCTAAAGTAACATCTACTTTTTCAGCTGAGCTGTCTTTCCTTTTCCATAATTTCATTGAGCATTCTCCAGTTATACTTTGTTAACATTCCACTTTTTTCATGCTATCTACAGTTATACTGTAGATAGTGTTCCACTTTTCTTGTTATCTACAGTTGTACTGTGTTAACATTCCACTTTTCATTCCATATTTAGCAATTTATACCATGCACCCACCTTTATCAATACCATATTTAGCAATTCATACCTGATACACCCAACTTTATCAATACCATATTTAGCAATTTATCCCATGCACCTAGCTTTATCAATGCCATATTTAGCAATTTATCCCATACACCCAGCTTTATTAATACTATATTTAGCAATTCATCCTATGGAACCAGCTTTATCAATACCATATTTAGCAATTCATACCATGCACCCAGCTTTATCAATACCATATTTAGGAATTCATACCATGCACCCAGCTTTATCAATACCCTATTTAGGAATTCATACCATGCACCCAGCTTTATCAATACCCTATTTAGGAATTCATACCATGCACCCAGCTTTATCAATACCATATTTAGGAATTCATACCATGCACCCAGCTTTATCAATGCCATATTTAGGAATTCATACCATGCACCCACCTTTATCAATACCATATTTAGGAAATCATACCATGCACCCAGCTTTATCAATACCATATTTAGGAATTTATCCCATGCACCCAACTTTATCAATACCATATTTAGGAATTTATCCCATGCACCCAGCTTTATTAATACTATATTTAACAATTCATCCTATGCACCTAGCTTTATCAATACCATATTTAGCAATTCATACAATGCACCCATCTTTATCAATACCATATTTAGGAATTCATACCATGCACCCAGCTTTATCAATACTATATTTAGGAATTCATACCATGCACCCAGTTTTATCAATACCATATTTAGGAATTCATACCATGCACCCAGCTTTATCAATACCATATTTAGGAATTTATCCCATGCACCCAGCTTTATCAATACCATATTTAGGAATTTATCCCATGCACCCAGCTTTATTAATACTATATTTAGCAATTCATCCTATGCACCTAGCTTTATCAATACCATATTTAGCAATTCATACTATGCACCCAGCTTTATCAATACCATATTTAGGAATTCATACCATGCACCCAGCTTTATCAATACCATATTTAGGAATTCATACCATGCACCCAACTTTATCAATACCATATTTAGGAATTCATATCATGCAGCCATCTTATTCACCAATGTTGTACCTTGAAGGAGTCCTAAGGGGACATTTTCCATGCCCAAAACTTCCATTCTTCCTTAAAATGTAATGAATCCCCATATTTTGATAATTTCTGAGTGACAGGGGTACATAAAATGTCCCCTTGACAGCTCAACGAAAATGCAAAACTGATAGTCATATAAAATGCAAAACTGATAGTCATATAAAATGCAGGCCATTTAGGACCCTTATGGCTGCATTTGTTGCTTCTATTAAAATCAACAGTGTTAAGTAATTATGGTGATCTTATAGCAATTAGCATATAATCCAACATTCTGGCTTAGTTTCACTTGCAGGTAGACACACATTTTATGTCAGTATGGTAAAGAGTAAAATGATTTACAGTCTGGTCTCCCATATCTGACTCCATTTTATCCTTTTTTTCATCCAGTGTGTGGCCATAATTTAGAAATGATATATGGTTTGGTCTCATATATTTGACTTCATTTTACCTATGTTTGTTATTCCAAAGCATATGACCATATGTAGGAATGATATACAGTCTGATCTCATATAACTGACTTCTTTTTATCCCTTTTCAATGCTGCATTGTGTGACTGGATATATAAATGATATACAGTCTGGTCTCATATAACTGACTTCTTTTTACCCCTTTTCATTGCTGCATTGTGTGACTGGATGTATAAATGATATACAGTCTGGTCTCATATATCTGACTTCATTTTACCCCTTTTCATTGCTGCATTGTGTGACTGGATGTATAAATGATATACAGTCTGGTCTCATATATCTGACATTTCCCCCTATATTTTATTCCAAAGTATGGCCATATTTAGGAATGATATACATCTCATCATAATAACATCACATGCTTATTAATGTTCATTGTAACATTTTGTTTATTACAACATGTATTTTGACTATATGACTTTCGATGCATACAGCAGAAACTATATAACTGTCATTAATTTTAAATGATAGGTGTATCAAGAATACATTATTTTTATTGTTGACAGACACCATTATGAAATGAATTGACCTTAGAATAAACAGCCAGGTTTTTCAAATTATTTTCTAAAATTTTCACCCAGAAGTGAAAAATATTTAAACTATTTCAAAGCTCCAGTGTACATGAGAGCACATGCACAGATGTCTTTACACCATAGAGATTGTGTATTTAGACTGGTAACTGCAGGTGTTAGGTGTAAGTAACCTCATCAGTGTACAACTATAAAATTCTATATTTAAGGGGTCAGTTTAAATGTATATGGGAGTGTTTGGAACTTTGGTCAATATTTGGTAAAGTTTAGAGATAAGTGAAAAATATATTGGTTTTTTTATGAACAGGTTGTTAAATAGTTTTGTGCGTTAGTATCATAATATATTCTAGGAAATACGATCAGTCAGAATTAATTACAATACACAGTTTTTGCTAATGACCAAATTGGCATGATGAACCTTAACTTATTAATAAAAAGTCCACATGCCTGTTTCCATCAAAACACACCAAAAGAAAATCCCAGCACTGAATTTCTCAATATTTGCATCCATCATGGGAGGGAAGCAGCTGACAAAACCAACCTAGAACATCCTAAAATTTATGGAATTTACCACTCATTATATCTAATGTCTCATTACCACTTAAGTTGTTGGCTTCAGTAAGTCCATGAAATGATCATCTAGGACGTTTTGTTCAGCATGACCATATTAGGAGATAAAATGCACCTCCAAAGTGGAGAACTCCCAACATAGTCAACTCTTGTTTATGTGTATAACACTTGATGGGTACATTATTTATGTGTATACACTTGATGGGTACATTGTTTATGTGTATACACTTGATGGGTTTATGTGTATACACTTGATGGGTACATTGCTTATGTGTATAAACTTGATAGGTATGTTTATGTGTATGCACTTGATTGGTACATTGTTTATGTGTGTACACTTAATGGGTACATTGTTTATGTGTATATACTTGATGGGTTTATGTGTATACACTTGATGGGTACATTGCTTATGTGTATAAACTTGATAGGTCTGTTTATGTGTATGCACTTGATTGGTACATTGTTTATGTGTGTACACTTGATGGGTACATTGCTTATGTGTATAAACTTGATAGGTCTGTTTATGTGTATGCACTTGATTGGTACATTGTTTATGTGTGTACACTTAATGGGTACATTGTTTATGTGTATACACTTGAAGGGGACATTGTTTATGTGTATACACTTGATGGGTTTATGTGTATACACTTGATGGGTACATTGTTTATGTGTATAAACTTGATAGGTCTGTTTATGTGTATGCACTTAATTGGTACATTGTTTATGTGTGTACACTTAATGGGTACATTATTTATGTGTATACACTTTAAGGGGACATTGTTTATGTGTGTACACTTAATGGGTACATTGTTTATGTGTATACACTTGATGGGTTCACATTGTTTATGATATAATCAATGTAAACATATTATGATGTGTCTCCAGTTTACCAAATTTACCCAAATAATGTTGAAAATGGTTTCCAGAGGAACCTTAAAACTGGAGTTATTTTTCTTGATCTAACAGTGGCATATGACACGGTCTGGCGTGCAGGGCTGTTGTTGAAAATTTCCAGAATATTGCATTGCTGGATAGTTGAGACTGTCAAACTGTTCCTTTGTGACAGATGCTTCAAAGAGCATATCCAAGAGAGCTGCAGCTCATGGAGACATCAGACTAATGGACTCCCACTGGCATAGTTCTTTCTCAAGGTCTGTTAAATGTTTACATCAATGACTTGTCTAAAACACAGTTGCTCAAGTTGACGTATGCAGATGACATTGCTCTTGTGACACAAAGTCGCTCATTTACTGAGCTTGAGGAGGTACTGAACAAGGATCTGGAGGAAATGACGGACTTCTTCAAGAAATGGCGCCTCAGTCGAGCACAACAAAGACAGTCTCCAGCATCTTCTGCCTTAACAATGCAAACGTGAACCATGAGCTTTGCATCCTCCTCAGTGGGCAGCACATAAAACACGACCTGATACCAACATACCTTAGTGTGACTTTGGACAGATCAGTGACATTCTAGCAAAACTGAGCACTCAAAACAACCTACTCCGCCAACTGGCTGGCTCAACCAGGAGTGCTAGTGCTCGGACACTCAAGACATCAGCACTGGCCAACTGTTATTCGACTGCCGAGTATTGCGCTCCTGTCTGGGCTCAATCGTTCCATACCAAATTAATTGACGTTCAGCTCAACACAACAATGCACATAATCTCTGGAACACTACATCCTACTCCTTTACCATGGCTGCCATTACTCAGCAACATTCCTCCTCCACATCTCCATCACCTGAGGAAGCAACTACAACATTGCTGGCTAATGTCTATGCCAATGAGAAACTTCCACTGTACGTGGACATCACTTCACATCCAGCAGTCCGCTTGACTTCAAGACATCCAATCTGGTTAGGTCTGTTGTCAGAGAATATAACAGCAATTTCAGCATGGAGTGATGATTGGTCTTCAACAGATGTTGTAAGCCACTTCCTTGTAGCTGAGCCATCTGTCTGCCCTCCTGGCTTCATATATATATATATATATATATATATATATATATATATATATATATATATATATATATATATATATATATATATATGCAACCTTCCACAACATCTGTGGACCATGCTGAACCATTTCTGGACAGGACAGGGGCATTGTATAGTCAACCTTGTATGATGGGTCCAGGCCACTGACTCTTCCTGTAGCTGTGGAGCTCTGCAGACTACGTCACACACTGTGAACAACTGCCCAATGACAAAGTTCCCAGGTGGACTGCAGGCTCTGCACCTTGCTGATGATGGTGCTGTTAAATGGCTGGGCATGCACTGCATGTGATAAATAATAATAATACCCAAATAATATTTTCTTTTAAGGGCACTTTGAGGATAATACACCAAATACGGTGTTTAAAGTCATGCAGAATTAAACTCCATTCATCCCCAGTATGGTATATCTGACATTTCTAATGACAAAAGATTAGTTTGAGAGGTGTATATCCACTTATTGATTATTCAATACATGTAATTTGTGCTTATCTTCCCAATGATTATTGTTTTGTCAAGATGTCTGTAAAATCCCTACATGGTATTGTTAATATGGTACATATATTGCATCCCATGCAGTGTTAATATTTGAGGAGAGAACTTTGCAGTTTTTGTATCTACAAAGGTCTGTAGCAGAATATAAGTACACAAGAGAACATGAAACATTCTTTGTTTATGTTTTTGAAAGTCAAACCTCAGAGGGTCAGTTTATTATACATTAAAAAATGGACATATCTTTTTCTTTTTGTGTTTTATTAGAACTTTAAAGTTGTCTGCATTTTTAGGAAATCTTGTTGTCAGCATATCTGTTTTGTTTTGGAAGGTTACAAGGCAGGAAATCTTGTTGTCAATATATCTGTTGGTTTTGGAAGGTTACAAGGCAGGAAATCTTGTTGTCAGTATATCTGTTGGTTTGTTGGTTTTGGAAGATTACGAGGCAGGAAATCTTGTTGTCAGTATATCTGTTGGTTTGTTGGTTTTGGAAGGTTACAAGGCAGGAAATCTTGTTGTCAGTATATCTGTTGGTTTGTTGGTTTTGGAAGATTACGAGGCAGGAAATCTTGTTGTCAGTATATATGTTGGTTTTGGAAGGTTACAAGGCAGGAAATCTTGTTGTCAGTGTATCTGTTGGTTTTGGAAGGTTACAATTCAGGAAATCTTGTTTTCAGTATATCTGTTGGTTTTGGAAGGTTACATGAGCTATAAAGTTAACATGCAACAGTTTTTATTTTATATAGCTACAAAACAAAACCATCAACTAAGTACACCTATTGATAAAGATCAAAGTAATGTCAGAAGAAAACGGACAGTTTCACTTGCTTAGAACTGCTGTCAGTATTTTTTTTCCCCCAGTAAATAAATAATCAAAAATATATCATTAAAATTAAATTAATGCATTTTTCCATTAAAGTATAGATTTTGATTTATAATGCTTTCTTTGGAAGCTACTATAAATACCAACTCATTATGGAAGCTTCTGTCAATACAGACTAATTCTGGAAGCTTCTGTCAATACCAACTAATTTTGGAAGCTTCTGTCGATACCGGCTCATTTTGGAAGGTTCTCTCAATACTGACTAATTCTGGAAGCTTCTGTCAATACTGACTCATTATGGAAGCTTCTGTCAATACAGACTAATTCTGGAAGCTTCTGTCAATACCAACTAATTTTGGAAGCTTCTGTCGATACCGGCTCATTTTGGAAGGTTCTCTCAATACTGACTAATTCTGGAAGCTTCTGTCAATACTGACTCATTATGGAAGCTTCTGTCAAT
>JAECUM010096167.1:0-44201 GCA_016617855.1 Megalonaias nervosa | reverse complement strand
TGCTGCTCGTGCCGCTGACGAGTATTCCTTAGCTCATAAGGTTCCTTTTGTAGGCAAGTCTTCCACTCAGCAGTCTTCTGGTAAAAAGGTATTTCAGCCTAATACGAGCCCTTCTAAATCTCAACCTGGTACAACTTTTAGAAATCAAGCTTCTGATAAGCTTGATTCAAAATCCTTGTCTCTTCCTACGTGTACCTATTGCAAGAAGAAAGGACACGTCATTTCTGATTGCTTAAAATTGAAAAATAAGCATCTGAATCAGGATAGACCTATCCCAAATGCTCTTATTTTTAAGAGGTCAAGGTCAGTAATGTTTTGAAAGCAATACATTTGTTGGGTCTCATAAACCCCAGTCTGATTTTATTATGGAGAGTTATGAACCATTTATATCGATGGGTTCTATTTCACTTTTGTGTGATTTGGCCAATCCCATCCCTATTAAAATTTTAAGGGATACAGGAGCTTCTCAGAGTCTTTTATTATCAGGTACTTTGTCTTCATCTGAGAAGTCCTGTTATAATGAGAGTGTTCTCATTCAGGGAGTAGAGTGCGGCTCTGTTAATGTTCCTCTCCATTCTGTAAATTTTTTTATCAGACTTAGTTTCAGGACCTGTGACAGTCGGAGTAGTGTTTTCTTTACCCATTGAGGGCATTCATTTGTTAGTAGGCAACGACCTAGCTGGAGACAAGGTTGTGGTTAATCCACTTGTAACTGACAAGCCTTCTTTGGATCAGAAACTTGATCCTATTGAAAAACAATACTCTGAGTTATACCCAGCTTGTGCAGTTACCAGAGCTATGTCAAAGAAAGCTCTTGAGAATGATTTTGATAAGGAAAATATTCCTTTAGCTGACACATGTATTGGTCAGGCTTTTGATGAGGTCACTTTCAGTCCTTGTTTGGATAAATCAAAAGATATTGATCACAGTGATCCTCTTTTAACTACTCATTCTCCTTTATCTAATCAGGGTGATAAACGACAATGACTGTCGTCGAACAGGAAAAAGATCCTGAGGTCTCCTGTTTGATTCAGAAGGCCATTAGTGATACTGAAGCCACTGAAGTACCTGTCTGTTATTTCATTAAAAATGGAATTCTTATGAGAAAATGGAGACCTCCCGAGGTACCTGCTGGTGACGAGTGGTCAGTGAACTATCAGATTGTAGTTCCAAAATCTTACAGACAGGAAATACTTAGTTTGGCACATGAAACTCCTCTGGCTGGTCATTTAGGGATAAATAAAACTTATCACAAGATCTTGACTCACTTTTATTGACCAAAAATCAAAAGTGATGTTTGTAAATTTTGTAGATCTTGTCATACTTGTCAAAAGTAGGAAAACCCAATCAGAAGATACCCAAGGCTCAGTTACAACCTATTCCTGCATTTGACGAACCATTTAGCAGAATTATGGTAGATTGTGTTGGTTCCTTACCTAAGACCAAGTCAGGCAACCAGTATTTGTTGGCTATTATGTGTGTGTCAACACGATTCCCAGAGGCAATTCCTTTGAGGAAACCCAAACCATAGTAAAAGCTTTGATAAAGTTGTTTACTCAGTTTGGCCTTCCTAAATCTGCCCAGTCGGATCAAGGGTCAAATTTTATGTCTGGAATTTTCCAGCATGCTATGCACAAATTAGGCATTCAACAATTTAAATCTTCTGCTTACCACCCTGAGAGCCAATGAGCTTTAGAAAGATTTCATCAGACTTTGAAGAATATGATTCGGTCATATTGCTTTGATACGAGTAAAGATTGGGATGAAGGAATTCATTTACTTTTGTTTGCTGTTAGGGAGTCCGTTCAAGAATCTTTAGGATTCAGTCCCTTTGAACTAGTTTTCGGACATACTGTGCGTGGACCATTGAAGTTGTTGAAAGAGAAACTTCTTTCTAATGAAGATACTGAACTCAATCTTTTTGATTATGTTTCTGATTTTAAGTACAAGTTGTCAAAGGCTTGTGAGGTCGCAAGAGCAAATCTGCACTCTACTCAATCAAAAATGTAATCAAGATATGATAAAACTCGACGGATAGGAGTTCTAGCTCTCTTGCCCATTCCACAAAATCCACTTCAGGCTAAGTATTATGGTCCATACACGGTTGAAAAGAAAGTAAATAATTTAAATTACATCATAAATACTCCTGGGAGGCGAAAACAAAAACAACTTTGCCACATTAACATGTTAAAGGAGCATATTGAAAGAGATAGCCAAGTAAATCATGCAATTAATTTAGTTGTACCTGTCCCACAAACTGAGGATTTAAGTGAACAAATTCAATCGGACTCTGTTGATCTTGGAGCAACAAATCTTCGGAATTCGGAAATTATGAAAAATCTGGACCAGAAACTTTTATATTTGCAACAACAACAAAGGAATGAACTTCAACAGTTATTATTCAAATATGAGCACTTGTTTCCAGATATTCCTACGAGGACAAACAAAATTTTTGATGACGTTGAAATTATAGATTCAAAACCTGTGAAACAACACCCGTAGAGGATGAACCCTCTCAAACAGGAATACTTGAAAAAGGAAATTCAGTATTTGCTGGAGAATGATTTCATAGAGCCCAGTAAAAGTGACTGGAGTTCGCCATGTATACTTGTTCCGAAACCAGATAAAACTTTCCGTATGTGCACTGATTATAGGAAGGTGAACAGTCTGACAAAACAGATTCATTTCCATTACCAAGAATCGATGACTGTATTGATAAAATTGGAAATGCCTAGTACGTCACCAAATTTGACCTTCTGAAAGGATTTTGGCAAATTCCACTTACGGAAAGGGCAAAGGAAATTTCGGCGTTTGTGACTCCAGATGGACTCTATCAATATAAAGTGATGCCGTTTGGGATGAAGGGTTCCCCAAGTACTTTTCAACGCTTGATGAATATGATTACCTCTGGTCTAGATAATTGTGATGCTTATATCGATGATGTCATCATCCACAACGACATCTGGAAAGAACATCTAGCCACGATTCGGAAATTCTTTGAAAGACTCACTGATGCAAATTTGACAATCAATTTATCTAACAATGAGTTTTGCTGTGCTTGTGTAACGTTTCTAGGACATATTGTGGGATATGGTCAAGTTAAACCTATAGATGCTAAGGTCAAGGCTATCTCTGATTTCCCTGTGCCTGTCAGTAAAAAGCAACTGATGCGATTTTTGGGTATGGCCGGATACTATCGGAAAGTTTGTTCCAATTTTTCTAATATTGCTGAACATCTGACAAACTTGTTAAGTAAGAAAAACAAGTTTCTTTGGACTGAAAAATGTCAGGAGGCTTTTGATAGGTTAAAGGCCATGCTTAAAAGTGCGCCGGTTCTAACAGCTCCAAATTTCAATCAACCATTTAAACTATCTGTTGATGCAAGTGATGTTGGGGTTGGAGCAGTATTGATTCAAGAAGATAGAAATGGTGTTGATCACCTAGTGTGCTATTTCTCTAAGAAATTAAATAAGCACCAAAGGAATTACTCAACAATCGAGAAGGAATGTTTGGCTTTGATATTGGCATTACAGCATTTTGAAGTTTACATTAGTTCAGCCCCTTCTCCAGTTGTTGTTTTTAGTGATCACAACCCCCTTACTTTCATCCACAAGATGAAAAATAAAAATCAAAGATTATTAAGGTGAAGTTTGTTTTTGCAAGAATATAATCTTGACATCAGGCACATCAGGGGAAAAGAAAATTTGATTGCAGATGCACTTTCCCGTGTATAGAAATATTATTTCATGTGCACTTTGTATAATTCATAAGAGTTTTCTTACGTAATTTTGTTTTATCTCATGTATAATTTATATATGGTAAAAAGAAAGCTTTATTATATAAATCTTTCTTTTTCTTTATGGGGGAAGTGTTACGTATATGTAATTAAATTACTTGTCTGTTAGTTTAAAATTCTTTTTTATTTTATTTTTGTTTCATTACATTTTATTGTAATGATAATTTTCACGGGATTTGATATTTTCCCAATTATTTAGTTTTTTGTTTTGACCTGAGTAGAACGCAAATGTTTGCTTCATTTTTATTTTTAACTAACCTAGTTCTTGACCTTGGTTCCGATTTTGTAAACATTGAATGAAAATGATTGGTCATTACCAATGTCATGTTCGGCCCACGTGTTAGCTAAGTTGTAAACAACCTTTCTTTTGTATTTATTTCCAGCGTGAGAATCTGATTCTTAGCTAGGGCTATTTTGGCCTACGTGTGAAATGGCATTTTTTTTCACTGCGCTGTTCAAATTAGTGATCATGTAGCCCCGTCGCGTGAGCCACTATGTGATCTAAAATCGTGAGTTAAAACAGACGTTCTCTAGTAGATTTGTCAGTCGTATCCTACGCCTTTAGAGCTCAAGGTGTTTTTGATGTTGATGCCAGTTTGTTTTTAAGTTCATCTATTTTTTGGGATTTAATAATTTATATTCTCTGGAAAACAACACAAGTGTTTTTCTTTATAAAAATTCTGGGACAAAGACATTTACTGGAAATTTACTCTGGAATTCTAAACAGAATATTATAAATTGTGATTCAACGAGGAACTGTTGCCATCAGTACAACGACCTCATCTAACGTCATCGCCTTCCATATTGGAACTTCATCGAGATTCGAACCTGGATTCAATTAGAACTGTTTAGTGATAAGACTTATATTTTTCAATTCTAGGATTAATGTTTGCATTATATTCACAAACCGTAAGTCCTATTTCATATTTTTATCTTGTTTTCTAGGGAAATAAATTATTTTGTTAAAACTTACAAAGCTTGTTGGCTTCACTCTTTTCTTTTTTTCTAGGGAAATAAATTATTTTGTTAAAACTTACAAAGCTTGTTGGCTTCACTCTTTTCTTTTGTGACTTTTGTACGAGCCTACACGTAACAGCAGAGAGAGAGAGAGAGAGAGAGAGAGAGAGAGAGAGAGAGAGAGAGAGAGAGGGGGGGTGGTGGCATCATTTCCAAGGAATCTAATCCATTCTTAATAATAATAATAATAATAATAATAATAATAATAATAATAATAATAATAATAATAATTTTATCAAAACATAACAGCAACAAGGGAGGAGTATATAATCCGCTTCACAGCTTTTATCTTACCCTAGGTTCGTATAATTAATTTTTGAAATCGTAACCTCATCACAATAGCACCAAGCTTTCGAACTTGACAAAATAACTGTCGAGCTGTAATGTAAACTGTCACACTGTAGACATAGTAGCGATATGACTGAAAAATTGTTAAAGCTACGTTAAAAATCTAAATTACACACACACACACACACACACACACACACACACACACACACACACACACACACACGTGATGTAAACAGCAAGAATGATGTGAGACAAAACAACTGTGAATTTGAAATATAAACCACAAGAATGATATAACGGACAAAACAAATGCCAAACTTTAATATAAGCCACAATGATATAACATACAAAACAACTGTCAAGCTCTAGTATGAACCACAAGAATGACATAACAGACGGAAAGTATCTCTGTACAAACAACAGTGCTAAAAACAGGAAAACTTCAAACCTGACCAAGGCAAAGATAGACGTCGAAATAACAAAGGATGCTACTCCATTTCAGTCTGAAAGAAATGGGCAGACACATACACAGATACACACATACGAACGCACGCACACACACGTATTTGCATATCTTATGTAATAGGTGCAAGAGTGTTTACTTCTACTTATAATCTTTCGCTTGATCTGCTCAATTTACTTCTAGTTTCCAGCCAAACGACACACCTCCAGAAGGATTTTCTCCGATAGGTCGATGAAGTCAAAGGTTCAAACGACACACCTCCAGAAGGATTTTATCCGTTAGGCCGATAAGGTCAAACGTTCAGACAGCGCCCATCTCCCACAATCTTTTACCTAATATCAGTGAGCCGTGTTGTTAAACTTGCACCGACGACCCACACGGTTAGTGTTTTCTTGCAACAACTAAAAATAAAGGGCCTGGGGTCAAAGGTCGGCGAGTAAATAGAAATTCTTTCAATTTCTATGAACAGACATAAAATGTTTATATTTATTTGGAGTTCAGCAAATAATGTGCCCCACTGTAACAGCTTAGATTTATGTGTGTAAATCAAAATGTGTCGTACAGTAACAAAAACTACCCCCAATCTATCTGCAAACGAAGTCAAAACTTCTACTCCCCATATTCCATAAAATATGGCCGTTTCATGGACTCTTGACAATACAATGAAAAGGTGGAATACTAAGAATTTTATTGTATTCATTTGGTACAAACAAGCCAAAACACATTTGAAGCTATATAGCATTGTACGAAACGAAATTCAGGAACAGAATTTACTCATCTCGTTCTTTTAATCTCGCCCAACGAGAGCACATGAACCAACCAATACAATAATACAACTTTCGTGAAGTTTTGGGGGGAAAAACAAAACTCACAGGCTACTGTGTCATGAAACTGCACTGCTTATAAATGACGATTTTCCAACCAGTTATGTGTGATATTTCAAATTTTATTTACTTACTTGTTTATTTACTAATCTCAATACATATATTTTATATTTAATTTCATCCGCCTTGCTTTTGATTGTTCTTATGTATATTTATTTTATTTATTTAGTCTGTTTACAGTTTGCAATTGTTCCTAGATTCGGATTCTTTAATTACTCTTATAAAAAAGAAATCAATAATGAAAAAGAAAATCACATTCAATACTATTCAACCTTCTTGTTGAGGATGGAATCAGATTCCACAACTGTCTTTCTCGTTGTAAGTACTTAATACACATATTTTACATAATTACACTGAATTTTCTTTCTAGTAATATTCATCAGCATCAAACATTTTGCATTTTTTTTTTGTTTTGCTTCCAATAATATCTTTAAGCCACAGATTTTCTCAACAAGTACTGCTAGAAAATTCCCAAAAGTTACATTCTTGCTTAACTTAATTTAGTTCAGAAAATAAACATATCCAAGGTCTGTGTCAATCAGAGAAATGCCAAATCTACCGGTTTCACTCTGCCAGCAGAGATTCCTTATGTCGTTAGTGCTGTTCCATCAAAAGCCCAAGTTAATCTTCACATCCCAAAATATTCATTTTCATGACTTAATAAAAACCAAATTATTTTGATCAGCACAAACCTAATATGTACATACTTAATTGACCTGACGCGAGATGATAGATCGCTGCCCCTACCAAATCACGTGGCATGATGCCCTGCTAACCTCCGACAAACATGCAGTATTTGGCAAAGAAATATGTTTCAGCTTAAGTGATATGTTTATTGAAAATGATTTGTATTATTGTTAAGAATGTAAAATTTCAAAGTTGCATAAATTATACTGCAGTAGACAGTATTTATATGTGTAGTTCAAGTTTGTATAGTAATAATCTTAGGGTTTTTTTCTTCAGTAAATAATAAAATAAAATTTTAAAGCTGCTCGAGAACATTTTCATGTACAAGGACATTCGCTCCAAAATATGCTAATGTATTTAGTATATAACCTTATCCTTATTAATTTTATCTGGCTTATGTTCATGCTGCTTTAGAAGTAAATGAATTAATAATTGATAACAAAATCGTAAATAATTACTGTTTAGAAGTATACTGTTGTACATAATAATTTTAAAATTCTACTATGTTCGTCCGATGGAATTTTGATCAATGATGTCTGTTGATGTAAACATGTAAATGCATGCTTAATATATCGCTAGATAATTATCTGAAACCATTGTTTTGGTTTTTCTTTATTATTACATTTTGTATCCCCACTTCTCCTTCAGTCCAATGAGAAAGTAAAGTGCCACTCAAGTGTCTGAAAGATCGAGACGATAAATCATTGTTTTTAGGACAAGCCAACATTAAAGTATAAATTTTCAAACTTTAAAATAAATGCAGTTTGGGTTCAGTGCTTCCTATACAAGAAAAAATACTATACATCAAAGCCCGAAAGTTGGAGGGTTCTCCACCCATATTATAGACACGTTTATTTTTACATATATTTTCCAATTTTTCAATTTTTTTTTTATCCTTCAAGCCATCGACGGGACATGCTGTTCTACATACTTTTATGCAAACAAACATATTGTAATTGCCATCAGTTGTTTCCATATTCAGCTGATCATACACGGGACCACAAAAAAGTCTTTATCCATAGCAGCAGAAAGGGCGAACAGACCAATGGTCGAAAAATCAAAAAGCATCGACAAATTTTTGGCTCGGTTATAAAAGCGTCGACAATAAAAGCGTCGACACTTTTATCACGGAGTTTCGACGACTCGGTTACATACTCGTGGTCGCGCCCTCTCTGCTGCTGTCGATTTAACGAATTTATTTATTAATTATTTCTGAATAAACAGATTACCGTGAATTGCTACAGATTTAGAATTAATTATATTAATAAATGATAACTACAAGCGATTTATGGACACTTACTAGTTTTTTTGAATTTATCGACCGTAATAAAAACACAGAACATAAAAACATTAATTATTTCCACAACAAAACGATTATCGACAAACAAGAAAATCAGTATTATTTTATTTGTCCGAATAAATTTATCGGATTCAATTGCTTCAGTGATGAGATTGTGCCTGTTATTGGTGCTAAAAATATTTTTAATGATATTACTGATCATTATGTTAGATTTATATTTGATGAAGAAATGAAGCAACGAAATTATCTTCTCCGCGAACCTGAAGAATTCATAGAAAAACAACTTGGTAGACCACTCTCCGAAAAAGAAAATAAGTATGAGAAATGCTGCGATAGAGGATGATACTCGCAGAAGAAAAGAGATAATGAGTAATAATGAAAAAATTACGAGATTGAAATTTCTAATCTGCTGGTGTTATATGTGAATTTTATCAGTTCACCCTCTCTGTTGTAATTAAACCGTTATTAATATAATAATGATTAGTGAAGCTCACTCAGCTAGATTAGCTCGAGAGCGATTAAAAGCAATCAAAAAATATCTACCCGTGAGAGATTCTGTCAGACAAAAATTACAAGAGCGTCAAGATCTCAAAGAAGGATTTGCAGAAGTCGCAGAAGAATTATTTAAACCTATTACAAAGACTATTGAAGGTATTCTTCCCGTGTTGGAAAAAACCGCTGAAGTAACTGAGAAAACAGCGAAACGAACTAAGAAAACAAAAAAACTTTTACGAGAACTTCCTGCCGAATTCGCTGCAGCTCAGCCACTTCGAGAAATTGACCAAGCGGTAGGTGATACTCAACAAGAATCAGAAGTACGGGCTAGGGTAAATGTGATTGGTAAATTTAATGAAGAAACTATTAATGCTATTAAACAGTTCAAAAATGCAGAACAATTAGTTGAGGCTGCTGTGACAAGTTATGATGATCGAGGACGTTATTTGAAACCTGAATACGCTGGTGATACTGTAAGTCGTGAGAAATGGTACAAATGGTTTTTTCGCATATACTATGATGTTGATTAAGCTCGAAACGATGATACGAGATATATTGCGTTTATTGATGCAATAGATAAGTATCTTGAATGGATTCAACGACGACAACCATCACAACAGCGGAAACCTGTAGTGTTCAAGTTTAAACCCGGTGGTATTACCATTATCAAAGATCCAAACCGGGTAATAGGTATTGCAGCATACGGATATGATAACAGGGAGGGGTATGTAAAACCTGAATATGTTGATAAGATAAAGCGTGATGATTGGATTTCACATATATGTGCCGTCACCAATGATCTTGATCAGATCAAACGTAATGATAAAAATTTTGCTGTATTCAGGCAGGAAGCAGAAAAACGCATAAAATCAGGTAATGGATTATCATCTGAAGAAGAATTTTATGATGCCCTCAGTAGCCCAACTGGAAAAGGTCTTGGTACAACGGGAAGTGGTCTTGTTACTTGTCCAGGTAATGTCCTTGCTGATGTTGATCGATTAGAAATCCTGATTGGTGGAAAACGAGCTGGTAATAATTCTCCAGAAATCATTAATGAGGTAACATCAATATGCCAACGATTATTTACAGGTGGTATTATGGATGTTAACGTGTATTGTTCTCTCATTGATGAAATTATCGACGATTACCACAGTGACTAAGCAGTTAGATGATATACTACTATAATAATATGATTATACATACTGCTCAACGTGGACCAACTATAATCAGGGTTATAAATTCAAGATTACCTGTATATAAAACAATCTACGGAGATGGATTCAGTGATGTTGTTCAGGGTTTATTTTCAAGGATAGCCCCAAAAGTAATACCGATTGCAAAGCAGTTAGGAATGAAAGCTATCGACGTTATTCGTGCAAAAGGTATTAGTGGGGTTGGTGATGTTGCCAGTAAAGCGTTCTCTGCAATCAAGGACAGATTAGTTCGATTAATACTCAAACCGCAAGCGGTTCGACCTCAGCCAGAAAAATTACCCAGTACTGAAGCGATGCCTGCAAATGTTAGTAAAATAATAAATTAGGCCGCAAATCGAAAATTAGCGTCACTGGCTAATGAAAAAGAAAAAAATTTAACCGCCAGTCTGGTATTAGGAAGTGGTCTTTACTTCCCGAAGTGGTTTTCGTGTTAAACGATAATAAATACAATAAAGATGTTCAAATGTGTATCTGATCCCGCATTCGACGTTGATGCACCGGTCCTCAAAGATGAATCTGTACGTGATTATCAGTATTATTCTTATGACGCACGTGTACCTAACGAGAGCGGAAGAATCGAATTACTGGTTCAGGATACAAGTAGATTTTTCTTACCTGCTGAAGCGTTTACTGAATTCGAAGGTAGACTTTTAAAATCAGATGATACAGATTACGGAATCGGTGATCGAGTTGGTTTTGTCAATAATGGTATTATGGCGTTATTCAAAAGCGCAACCCATCTGATTGATGGACGAGAGATTGAGAACTGCCATGAAGAAGTAGACGTTGCTACAACCATAATTGGTCTTGCAAGATACAGCGATGATTACTCAAGATCAGCTGGTCCATCAATGATGTTTGCTAAGGATACAACTGATCAACCAGAACACAGAAATGTAACATTAAATGCAGCTGGGGATACAGTTGTATCTATGAATGAAAATTTCAACTTGGGATTCGCACTACGCCGAAGTATGCTGGGTAACGACGAAAGATTTTCATGCGCGATTCCATTATCACACATCTTCGGATTCTGTAGAAATGTTAGAAAAGTTATTTTGGAGCTAAACACACAGTTGTACTCGTACGAAAAAGTACGGACAATGATGCAATATGGCACGCTGAAGGAGCTGACGCAGGTGCAACTGCGGCGCTTCATGGTAATGTAATACTGACAAAAATTTCATTGTGGATGCCAGTAATGACACCGTCGTTAATCGAAGAACAAAGGTTGCTTTCTTTTATGGATAGCGGCGGTAAATTAGTAATTTCATGGTTAACAATGACAACGGACTCCATCCAGAGTAACGTTAACGGGTTATTTACGTGGCAAATAACATCACAACATGGTATCTCTGCACCGCGACATATATTCATTGCACTTCAAGATTATACACGAGTAAATTCACAACTAAGAAGTATTATGATATTTGATAAACTCGGTGTTTCCGAAGTTTCTTTAAGAATAAACGGACATCAAGAACCAACCGAAGATATTTTGTTAAATTTTGAACAAAACAGCGTTGCACGTGCGTATCATCGCTTTATGTCGTTCATGGGACGCGATCAAAATGTTGATACTGGTTTACAGATATCACAGCGACATTTTACCACTTATTACTTTTCGCTGGAACATTTGGATTTAACTAGACAGTCTGTCGTTGATATATATATTTTCGAGCTCGTGTGACGCGAGGAGTTATTGCTAATTACAGAGCAATTGCCGTCATACTTAGCGATAAGACAATGATACTTGAAGGTGCTGGTGGCCGCATGAGAGTCGTCGATGCGCCAGTAGAAAATATGTAAGCGATAATTTAGAAGTCAGAAATATATTATAAATGCCATATCATACTGTTAATGTCAGTCTGACTCCTGGTCAGATTAAAAGATTACAATCAGCATCAGCGAGGCGATGTGGAGTAAAAATATCACTAACGCGAGAACAAATCACAGATGGTCCAAATAAATTATCACTCACAGAACGCCAGCTCAAAAATTTCAATGAAGCTAAACAATCAAATAAAGGTATACGCGTAAATCTTTCCACGGGTGCCATTAAAAATACCGCTAAAACAGGTGGTATATTTCCGCTTCTTGCAGCTATCCCAGCATTAATAGCCGCAGCCGCTCCAGCTGTTGTAAAAGCAGCTGCGTTAGGTGCAGTTGGAACTGCTGCTGGAATGGCATTAAAGAAAGCAACAGGAAAAGGATTAAAAAACCACGAGGAGGCCGAGGTCTGCGACTTCCAGGGACTCCAGTTCGAGGAAGCAGATTAAGAATCCCAGGAACTCGTTGATTGTTCCGATGTCAAATTTTGATTTACTTAACGCTACTGCGCGATTAAATATAAAAAATTTCAGAGGTGTTTTTATGCGCGATCAATTACCGAAAAATCCAAATCGCGTTGAAACAGGAATAATTAATCTCGACAATAACTCTGGACCAGGCACTCATTGGGTTGCATACGCAATTTGATCCACGTGGAATTATTTATTTTGATTCGTACGGACTAGCACCACCAAGAGAATTTCTGAAATCCATCGACAGATTTCAGAATATTCCGATCTGGTATTCAACGTTGCCAACACAAAAAGTTAATGATCCACCAATATGTGGTCGTGAAGCACTTGCGGTACTTGATGCTATATCGTCATCAGCAAAATCACCTCATAGAGTTGTACACGCGTACACAACGATACGGAATTTAAATAATCGATAATCATATAATGGTAGACATTTACGGAAGATCTTCTACTGCACCTAGTAAAAAAAAGAAGATATCGATTTATCAAAATATGCCACCAAAGATGATCTTGCTGATCTTATGGATTTATCTGGAATTGACCGAGATGAAGTTGTTATATTTCAAGATAAATTCGGTGTTTTAAAAACGAGTAATATTAAATGGGTCGATATAATTCGTAGAGTTCTACCACGGATAATATTCCAGTATTTACTGACGGCGGTAGAATCAAAGATTCAAATGTATCCATTGCAACTATCAGAGATGAAATTAAAAAAGTATTTCTGATCGTTTAAAATCTACCGGTGATACGATGACAGGTGATATCAACATGAACGGAAATAAGATCGTAGCTTTAGAAGAACCAACCAGTGATGAAGACGCTGCAACGAAAAAATACGTCGACGATAAAAATATTCCTACCGATGATAAGATAAATACACTACGAGCCGAATATGATGCTTATGTAAATATGTTTCTGAATACTCACAGAAATTTTCAAAAACTTAATAAAGCCACTGAAGATTTCTTTGGAAGTCCACCAGTTGTCGCTAGTAATCTTGCTAGTATCAACATAAGGCTCAATGATATTATCAGCGGAATTCCTAGTATTGTTGAAAAAACTAATCTCGCTAAAATTCCACACGGCGAACAGGTTAACAATATAGTATGCATATTATCATCAGGTTCATCAACATGGACACCGCAAAATAACACTATTAAACACACAGCCGAAGTAACCGGCTTGTACAGGCTGTCAATATTTAGTTCTGCAAAATTTAGTATATTTGCAACGTATCTATGGCGTCATTCAACCGATAAATTTTCTGGAACCGTGTCTATTGTATTAAATAAAGGTAACGAAGAAACGTTTATACTGGACCCATCCGATAAAAAAATAACCACAGCGCCTTACTGGTGGTGTTTGGAATTTGCAACTGAAACACCTCTGTTGTTTTAGATATGAAACAGAAACAGAAATATAAATGATCGACGTTCAGCGATACAGGTACGATCAAGTAACGGCGTGGCAAACTAAACTGAAAAACATCATTGACGATTACACAATAAAATTAAAAAAAATATCGGTGACGTGCAGTTGTCGTTGATGTAATTGTTTATTCAGTTTCTGCGCTTGTTGCTGGAACCGGTGTAATATTATCAATGTTGACAGCGACCGCGCCGATCGTTGTAACGATTATTGTTTCATCCGCAACAACTATCACTGCAATTTTTAATATTATTGCAAAGAAGACAGATACGTGCACAAATGTAAAATTAAATTAGTATATGGTAAAATTACATACAGCAACAACAGCATATTCCAAATTATCATCGCTGATTTCTTCGTCGTTCAACGATGGTATAATATCCGATGAAGAATTTAACGCCATAATAAAAATCTACAATGAAGTATTTGACGACGGTAACAAAGTTACTGATGAAGAAACAAAGAATTTAGAATAATGACAGTACAATAATGAAAACACACGATCAGCGATCACAGGAATTATTACAGCAGATCGTTACTAATACTGCTCCGGTAAAAAATATTAGCAAGTTCAACTAATCCTGAATTTAGTATTAATTTTCCAAATGCAATACCAGCAAAGGAAATTGCGCTAGCACAATTGTGGGTTTATCATAGTTGGCCAAATATTAGCTCAAAATCATTCGGTGGACTACAACCAAATAATTCATTAGTATTCGCAAATAAAAACAAATCTGATGGAACTCCAGACTGGCAAGTAATTAGTATGCCCACAGGCAGTTATCAAATCGAACAGATCAATGAAGAATTCCAACGCAGAATTAAATCTATTACAGGAAGAGAATCCAGGATTGCTATTACCGTCCACGAACCAACTTTATCATCTGCCATTGAAATATCATTGCCAGATTATTTTGTGGATATTTATCAGTCTTCGATCAGATCAGTAGTAGGCTGGCCCGAAATTGAACCTGATTACGAAGGTCCTGCTGAACCATGTTTAGAAGAATTTCTGACAACCGAGCAAAAACATATAAAAATACCCAGTTACGAAGGAAAAGAAGCAGTTTTCTATAATACTTTATGGAGAGTACTCCAACCCCTCGACTGGAAAAAAAACCAGAGTTAGATATCCCTATTATATTTCATGTTGATGATTCTACTGGACTTGTTGAACGTGTTTTAACATTGAACCATAAAATGACCATTGAAATCGATTGAGAGCATAAAACTTTAAGTAATTTACTTATTGAATTAACACGAAATTACAGTGAAGATGCAAAAAATAATGAAATCGGATTAATTAAACACATTAACTTCTTGAAAAAAGAAATTAATAATCTCAAAGATAATGTGCTTAAATACGCGAAATATCTTAAGTGGGATGATGCAAAAACCAAGCACGCACTCGAAGAAATATACGGAAGATACAAAGACTGCGAATACAAATTTGATATTCGTCCTTATTTTTCAAAAATCCTTGAATCACGGAAAAAAACATCCACCAGCGAGTATTCTCAGATACAATAACGATCCGTACGGTGGTGGTCGTCATGTCTAGCCGGGTATCGTTGATATTACTTCAACGATCGCGATTAATCTAGAATATGATGTCACTGATAGTAGTTATCAAGTTGATGCTGAAAAATCCAATCAAGCGCAGCAAGGATATATTCTGTATTCATTTACGCCGCAAGTTCCACCAGGATATTTGATTGTATCAGAACCAGTAAACGTGGTTTATCTGAAATGTCATAATCCGCTTTTATCTCGCATACATTTCAAACTTACTGATCAACATGGAAATTTGCTCGATCTTAGGTCAGAAACATTAATTATAAATCTGTATGTAAGATCGTAGAACGTCACGTTACGGGAAGCAAAAAGAATCTGTAAAATAAAACATTTTTTTTTTTTTACCCCGTGATTATAGTTACGGACAACGTTAATTGTTTAAGGTAAACATTTATTAGTTTCAGTGTCACTACGGTCACTTTCATTTTCACTATTATGAGCAGAGTTACATTCATCGTTATCTTTTGCTAGTAACTCTTCTACAACATCATTCAATGACGTTGTCATGGACATGATATCTTTCAGCTGTTTTATACGAGCGTGTATAAGATTTTTGTTTCATATTCATGAGATATTTCTGACCTAACTTTTTCGATTGAACGTGACAGGGGAACAAATAATTTTACTTGGGTATCTGTAATTGCTGCCAGCGATTGTAACATCGCATGCTGGATTAATTTTATGAATCTATAATCGGATGGAAGTGTATATTTATTTTCTGATTTCCTGAACTGTAATGATTCAAAATCACGCATAATTTTTTCAGGATCAAGTTCGTCGGATATTTTTTTACCGTTATTTTGTAATTGCTTAATAGCAGTAATAATGGCAGTAATATTTTCATGATTCATTTATATTATAAATATTTATTTAATATAAAATATATTTCTGAGTTAATATTAATATTTCTGAGTTAATATATTTCTGAATAAATATTAATATTTCTAAATAAATATAAATATTTTCTGAATAAATATTCTCATACTTGGTCGTCATTCAGAATTATCACTAACACCAGAGGTTCTGTTGTTGATGCCAGGATGAATGACGACCGAGCAAGAAATATTATTAACTACCTTGATAATCAGCGATATATTATTCTGATAAAATTTATCGTACAGACAGATGATGATATTTGGATTATCCGTGATAAACGTGATCCTGTTCGTGTGACGCAGTCAGGACAAACTGTTACATTAAGTAAAAAATCAAAACCAGGAATATTAACCGGCATTGATAAATCGTATTATGAACGAAAATATCCTGTAACTGCGGTTGTTTATGCGATATATCCACTAAATGATAAACCTAACGTTGATAATCTCAAACCGATGAAATTGACACAGGGGTTAAATTGTGTAGCTGAACGAATCATGGAACATTTTACAAAAGCGATACGTGGAAATGGTTTAACAGATCTACGACGTAAAAAAATAAATGCGTGGGCAGTAACAGTTAAAGATACCGGAGCATCTATCAGCGATGTTGCTGCGTTAGAAAAGAAATTAAAATTTCCAAACACGGTAAAGACGCTAACTGGAGAAATTTTGTATGCGTCAAAATATACATCAAGAGGGGCTCCTATAACGATTATTGATCATAACGCACATGCGTGGACAGATGCGGTGACGATATTTCCACGAGAACGAACAGTTAAATTTTACAGCGATTATATATTTGACGTTATCAGCGAGATTAGTAAAAGTGATCCTATATCCGTGTGGTTATTCCGAAGTTCAGAATCTGTATATTACGATCAGTTTGTAAGACCTAACGGTGAAATTTATCGTGTAGAATCACTTCACGAAGAAATGAAAAGTACTGCTCGGAAATATATATCCCGTAACGATGTTACGGACGATGTCAAGATCGAATGATTACTTGGTAACTGTTTTACTGTTCCATCAGTTGCTGCTCATGCTGCTCAGGAGAAAAATTTATGGAAACCAACACGATTAGAATTCATAGTTGATATTCAGCGCAGTTGTGTCGAATACGGACACGGCGGATTATGGAATACCAAATACGATTATAGTGATGTTATATCGGCTGATATGGTAGCGTATTATCCTGGAAGTTTTCTTGGATACGGGGAATGTTCTGAGTATTTCAATCGATTCGGACATCCCACACACGAGATGACCAGAGTTGCGATAAATGGACCCTTACCTGATTTTGATTTAACTGGATTTGCTTGTGTAACGTTATTTGAATTTTGCAGTGATCTTCATCCGATCGTTTATGTCTGGTTTGGAAGACATTTCTCAGAAAAATGCTGAGTTCCCAATAGTATTATTACGATATACGCTTGATGCTGAAATTTTAATATTATTGAACGTAAGCGAAGCTATTATATCTTATCGTTTTCAAAACAGGTTTGGTTACCACAGCAAAGAAACAATTCCCCGGATGAATATCCGGATGATAATCCTGATATGATTGATTATGAAAATAAACTTACAAAAGATCTCGGTAGAAAAATAATCGGTAAATTTACTCAAGGAGGATCATATGATCATAAACGAATATGTACAAGATTAATTATGGACGATGCTGAGTTAGATTTTATAATTACTGATACAACAGAAAAAAATATATTCGTTAGTCGAAGCAACGCTCACTTATCAAATGGAACTAAATTAGGTACTATCGTGAGTTATATTGATAGTGAATCACCGCAGTTCACTCATTTAAGATCTTCGATGCTCGCTTATGTTTCTATAAATGTATTATCGATGATAAACAGATTTCCTCGTTACGCAGAGTTGCTACGGATTCATTCTACATAAATAACGCGTACGTAGATTTAGTAAAACCGTTACTTGGTAGCGGCGAATGGGGATCATGGAGAATTAAGCAAGAAAAATTACTTGATTATCCTGAATCTGTAGATGTTGAAATCGTAGAGAAATATTACAGCAATGATAATAAAATATTAGCATCAACAGCACCATCTGTGTTTGATCCCGTGGCAAGATATAAAACCGTATATGTAAATGGTCCTGGAGGTTCTGGAAAAACAACACGTGCCATTGAATTATTTCATCGCGGTACATCGTACTGTGCAGATATGATCGTGTTGACACCCACGCACAGATTAGCAAGAGAAATGAAACAACGAGGAGTAAAATCATGTACGTATCATAGTTTCTTCAGATGGTGCGGAGATATGTGGACACCATCGCGAATGGGTGAAAAACATATTCCGAGAATTATCATCTGGGATGAAATTTGTACAGTGTCGATGGAAACGTTAAAAATATTTCTTGATTGATTATTGAAAACGAATACTGCAGTAATAACGTGCTGCGATCATGGTCAACCACCACCTTTTGCTGAATAATCTCCCCACGAATGGTTATAAACGTTTGTGGATTATTACGAAGAGATAACCGATGATCATAGAGCTATTGATGAACATCTGAAAGAATTTAACAGATTAATCAGACTGCAACCAGATAGAATACAATGTGAAATAGCACGTGAAATAATTCCAGAAACTTCTGTGAATGATTTTTGGAATTTATGGAGACCAAATGATTTAATAGTTGCAAGTAGAAAAATAGTTCGTGATGAATTACAGGAGAAATTATTTACGTTACATAAAGACAAATTTTCAACGTTACCTGTGCCATTATGTTATCGTCCAGCAGATACTTGACGACAGAACGTTGAAGCTGATATTCCAGGAACGAATGAAAAACAGAATCTTGTATTGAATGATATTGGTTTCGTTGACGTTGATGTTGTTTAGAACGCGTTGATCATGGATAGATCTCCATGGAAATTAGGATATGCTATAACGATCCACTCGTCACAAGGACTAACTATCACTGATACAAATATTTGGATTATCGATGATAACATCGAATGGTCAAATTTAGTTTATCTCGCAGCATCTCAAGTAAGAAGAATATCTCAACTGTACAGGGTTATTATTAATAATAATCAAACTGTTAGCGACGATAAAGTCAACGGCGACGTAATAAGAAAAAACTATCTGGTCATGAAAAATCTGACCAAAAAAAAAAAATAATCGCAACTTTGATATTGATGCTAAATTAATTATGATGTTAAAACAACAACAGAATAATCACTGTGCAAGTTGTAACCGTATTATGTTGTGGGAATATTCGAATAATAATCCAAGACAGTTTACCGTAGACAGAATTAATAGTAGTATTGGTCATACACGCGAAAATGTGATACTGACCTGTCTTGAATGTAATCGACGTCGGGGCGCTCAAAGCGCTTGTGTAAATTTACAAAAGTGAACCCTACAAAATTTGTAGGGGTGGTAATTGAGTATCCTCAGGAATTACTTATAACTGTTATCGTACAAATCCACACTGAGGAGCAGTTGAATCTAATATGTAGATTGCAGGTCTACCCGTAGATCTAACCACGCTGGAAATTTTATGTGTAGTTATACTCCAGATAGGATCAGTTGCTCTTTCTTTTACCTCCTTCAAGTTCACCGGATTCATATAAATATCTGACGGTCACATTACCTAGCACTGGTTGTTCTGAAAAGTAACGTCGTTGTACATGTATATATTCCTTTGTAATCGCGTCGATGGGTTTCATAGAAATTGAACGAGTAATCTCATTATTTAACGCAGTTATCACATCTGGTAATCTTGCAACCCATTCACGAGATCTATTATAGCTCTGAATTATTTCCTTCGCATATTGATGCCTAAATAATCGTTCAGCTAGTGTTCGATTAAATCGTTCAACTGTCGCTTGATCACGGCGAATTGCGGCATGCCCTAGTCTGATTTTAACATGTTGATTCATCAGCGATGATACT
Organism: Megalonaias nervosa; assembly: GCA_016617855.1. Lineage (NCBI taxonomy): Eukaryota > Metazoa > Mollusca > Bivalvia > Unionida > Unionidae > Megalonaias > Megalonaias nervosa. Next base: position 23,929 of record JAECUM010096167.1, on the reverse strand, counting down.
TCACCAAGAAATTCTCTGCCAGGATTAACTTGTAATAACCGTGGCCATCGCAATGGTCCTCGTTGATAAATTCGTTTAAACGCACATGCAATTTCGGATGTTGTTTTTGTTGATTGCGGCTCTTCTTTATATCTACTAGCAACGTCGACGACAGTCAACGCGTATTTATATGTACGTGATCGACGTCTACGTGTAATAGTATCACGTGGTAAAAATAAAATATCTGCTTGATGAACTTCATTAGGAACACTGACATCGAAATCTGCAAATTGAATTTTTTTAGGTGGACGTAGATAGATTTGCTATCTTGCTTGTCGTGCTAACCACGCTGCAGCAACAGCACGTGAAACATTTGCTGAAGTAGCAAGTTTATTAACTGCTGATTTACTCTTCCAGTATCCTTTTGGGCTGTTGTAAATAGATTCCATTATAATAATTATATAATTAATTACCAGCTCCTAACATTATTTTACCTTTCATAGCGGATTTTACTAGAAAACTAGCGAGTTTCTCTCTGAGAGATTTATTAGGTACAGAATTTAACGCGCGAATCAATTTCACATCTGCAAGATGTAGTTGTTGTAAATCATTACTTTTATACGCAACATCATGAACGTGACATGCTTGATCGATTTTATTTATTGGCTGCTCTCCTGGTCTTGGATGATCTTGATTATCGAGTCGAATATCAAGACGAGTTCCAGGACCACAGTAGTTGTATCCTGGTAAATGTTTCTCTCCGGAATACTTTGCCCATGGAACTCCTGGCAATTTTCCTAACGAAGCAGCAATATCACCACCGCGCGATATTCGCGACGTGGAAAAAAAAATTATATTTTTTTGTGCCGCATTTTACACATTTACCTATCAGTGCACGCTTGTTATTTTTTGTTGTTATTGTTGTTAATCAACTGACGGAAGTAGATATCTTGCATCGAACGCAATATAAATTCATGCTATTTATTATCATGGATATAATTGACTTCTCAGCGACACAAAAACAAGAACTAATCAAACATCATCCAGTACTACCGAATTCCATTAGGATGATAATAATAGGTCCGTCTGGAAGTGGTAAAACTGAGTTAGTACTTAATTTGATAATGAGATGGTTAAAGTGGGATAAGTTGTATTTGGTAGCTCCATCAGTGGATGATCAGAGATGTTACGAAGTACTTAAAGATTTTAATGAAAATGCGAAATCGTTGTATGAAGACAGCGACAGTGACGGTGTCATTGATTTTATTACTGATATTGATGAGGCGCCATCCGTAGACGATCTTGATGGACGTGTTAATAATTTAGTAGTATACGATGATGTTATGCTGGATAAACAATCAAATCCAGCTCGGATATTTTCCAGAGGCCGGCATAAAAAAAAATACAGATATTATTTATGTTACCCAGCGGTATACACAAATACCAAAAGTAATCAGAGATAACTGTAATATTTTAGTTGTTTTAACGGAGTTGATAATCATACGCTGCAGAATATTTATTATACTTGGTGTTCAGGAGATATGGACATGATCAGATTTAAAAATTTCTTTTCAGCGGCGCAAGCTGCTCCATTTGGTTTTATAACAATAAATCTACATGATCCCAAGTCCAGATATCGTAACGGTCTTGATAAAATTTATTCAACATGAACATCTAATCCTAGCGTGACCGGGTATAAAACTCTGTACGTGTTATAAATGTTATTCATGAATTCGCTGTTATCTACTATTTCTGGTTTAAAGTCGTTATTATTCGCCGTAGTATCGATACGAGTATCGTCAGTGACATAGTCCGTAGCATCGTCTGTGACATGGTCATCGGGTTCTGATTCTTTAAATTTTTTATTATATTATTGTAATAATTTTTTAAATTTTGATCGTGTATTATGATATCTAATTTTGTGTAATTTTCTTTTATTGGAATACTAGGAATCAGAATGCTTTGCATCTCAGGTTCGGTGGTGTTATTTTCTAAGTATCTCACTTTTATTTGTGGTTTTTTATTTTCTATAATTCTCATGAGACGCTGAAATCCAATACCGTATTTAGATTGCAATTGCAACGTTGACTTTTTTTTTATAATCATTCCTTATTTCGTTTTCTTGTTCTGCTGTTAATTTAAATCCCTTTGGCATTTTTGGTTTAAAGTATATAAAATATATTTTAAAAAAATAACTTTAAAAATATATAAAATCAGTTTAAAGTACATAAATTAGTTTAAAGTATATACCTGAGTAAATTCGTTAAATCGACAGCAGCAGAGAGGGCGCGACCACGAGTATGTAACCGAGTCGTCGAAACTCCGTGATAAAAGTGTCGACGCTTTTTTGTCGACGCTTTTATAACCGAGCCAAAAATTTGTCGATGCTTTTTGATTTTTCGACCATTGGTCTGTTCGCCCTCTCTGCTGCTTCCATCAAAGTTGTGTCTATGTTTCGGGAAAGGAATAAATCTAATTCCTCCATTTAGACAATTTGGATATGGACAGTCAGAATTACAAGGCTCACACTGCCTTCGTTTCACCCCTATTGATTGAGAAATCAACAAATCGTTGCACAAATTTTAATTACGTATCATAATCAATTCATTATTGCCACAAGCAGCTTGTCGGTGGAAAATGGCGGACGAGAGCAATGCCTGGAGGTGTGTCTAATTTACTCTCGCTGATTGGTCAATTGATCAGCATGATTGACAAGTGGCGATAGGTCAATTGCATCAGCACTATGTAACACACAGACTTCAGGAAAGCATTGGGGGAATGTATGTATCTAAACACTTCAAATATTTTCTTGGTTTCAGTGTAAGATTTTTCAAATGTGAAACCAAAACGTCCAATGCCTTTATTTATTTTCCTGTTAGAGTCTAATTGCTATTGAAAATGTACTATTACTACAAAAACCAATATAACAAATAAACAGTTCTTCTATTAATAATGTGATCGTGAAGTATAATTGCTGGTCAGGCAGACCTTGCCCAGACGCGTCGGAACGGGGCGCAACACGCATACGCACTCATTTCCAACCAAGTATTTTTTCACTTGTACACCTGCCATGCAATTATAGAAAATATTTTCCTGGGGAATATTAATGTCTCTGGCGATTGTTTGCATGCTTTAATGTTTTCCTAGAACTATATACATTACGTTCCTGCTTAATGTCGCCAACAGGCCTTCTAGTTTTCGTTCAAAAACTATTTCACAGACAAGTGCGTTTTGACCGAATATCTGTGTGTTGGGGGTATTTGCCAGTCGAGTTAATGTTGGGTTTTTTTATATAATAGACAAGGACTTTTATCGGGGTGAATTTATAGGCGAATCCCACTTTATCGTTCAACGAACAATCCCTACGTGATTCACGCCCGACGGTGACATAGCTTGCAGAGACCGGACGTTTTCGCGTGCCCTGCGACGATTCCAACCTGATCTCGAGTTGGTATTGGTACATTAGTGTGGTTCCAATGATTGATATATATCTTACTCTCGGATAGATTATATTAGAGAGTGTACGGGGTCTGTTAATCCAGTTTTCACGTAGATATTCGTTTGCAAGCAGGACATAATCGCCATATATGCTGACACGCCCACAGAGCTGGTTCAGCACCCCGTCACCGTGGAATTCACCAAGATCATCATCGCATTGATGTTCAGAATCCATCACGTATATGTAAATGATAAATATTAAACACAAACGCCAAAACTAGTTAAATACCCTTATGAATCGATGCTGAGTCATTCAAACTGAATTTCATCTGCAGCGACTAATGATGTTGATACTACATATGTGAACAATTCGACAACAACATTATAAGGTTTGACAATATGTGATATTGGTAACAAGAAGCCCATATGCCGCTGATCATTTATCAACACTGATATTCTACCACACCCACCATTGCTTTCGGTTATGATAGACAAGTAGGATCCGGGCTCACACACCTCTAAAATGTGACGTCTATGTCTATCAAGCTATTTAAAGACTGGAAAACAAGTCGACCATTACTCAAATTAAGAGGTCATTTTTTCCTCTCTTCTGTGGTCGATATTTATTGACTCGTCTCCGTGAAGTTAATACGCGTATTATTGTGGATCACTGATAACATTGACGTAATTTTGGATAAACATCACTGACACGCCAGTTTCCGATTTCCTGACTCTCATTGTCTTAGGACACTTTCTTCGAGATGGCGCCTCGAGGCTTCAGAACAATATCAGATGCTGGACGTTCGCAGTTTTCCAGTTCGATCTTGAAAAATGACAAGCTTGTTTGGGTAGACGCCAACAACAAATCCGACCAGTAAATTCAGTCATATGTGCTTTAGTAGCGAACCTGTTCAGATCCACATCGGCTCCACCTCGCATCGCAATGCCCACGTGTCCAATAATATCAACAGGCATTTGCATATGTCAAGCATTGTTTCTAAGTGACACAGCGTTGACAACACAAGGTTGTCAGTGAATGCTCAATTGCACGCAGTGCTCCTATGACGAGATGCCCGCATATCGGGCTGTCCATTCGAGTTTGCAACAGTAGCATTGATTAAAACAGTGAAGGCGAAACTTTGTCTCTCGATTTCAAGCGTCTGTGTAAATAATCAACCGTAGGAGTCAAAATATAAAAGATGTTTCAGTGTTACCGCGTACGCGACCCGGTGAGTTCCACGTCCTGTTAGCCAATTCAAGTTGTTGATGTCTGTTTAACACGCACACGGAATCATACCCTGAGAGCCTTTGACTCTGAATTCATTCCGCATTAAGACGTCACGGCAGTACTTCATTGATTTTGTCATCTCGAGTAAATACGGTATTCACAGCCGAAGAACATGACCCCAAGGCCGCACGGACAGTGGAAGACCTCGAAGACCTCTTCTTTTGTTCGAGAATCACCGCCATTTGACTTTTCAAGGCCATCCCAAATGCGGTTTAGATGGCCCTTAACGCAGCCGCTTGTGCAGCGGCGGAAGCATGATCCGCTTTCAGCCCGCTGAAATCACCGAAAGCAATGTAAATATTCCATTGTGTTTCATAGAGGCAACCTCAGCCTCGGACAGTTCAGATTTATGCCATTATGTTGACGTTGGGATTCATTCAAATTGTTTCACCAAATCGCGCTTGGTTGGCAATGTTTTCCTCCGTCAGATAACGTCATTAATAGATTCAGCCTCCTACCGCCCGTGAGAAATTCAGCGACATTCAAGTTGAGCCACGAGCGAGTTATCCATGTCGAGACCCAGAACCCTAGCGATTGGATATTAGCTCAAGCGTAATAAACGCGTAACAACGCTAGTGCGATCTAGGGTATACGCGATTTCCCGCCGTGATTGGCGTTAGATAACCTGCATATTTTCAGCTTTCGTTGACGAGATTGTGATCATCGAGGTGACCATCGGGTTTGTATTTACAACGACACGCTACATCAAAGCACTGATTTCGCTCAAGACACGAAGTGTCTCAACTGGATAATCCTCGGAATTCATCATCAGTGTTGTATACATTATCGATATCTTCAATGTGTTTGTTTAACAATAAGCGGAACGTTCCCGTGTCGTTGATATGGTCGGTAAGCAATCGTTAACAAGTCAACGTAAGCCTTGTTGATGACATCTAGCGCATCTTTGCTGGTGCTAACCGACCCCATAATTGTTTCCAACCTGCCCACGAACTCATTAACCAGTTGCTCTCGCGATCAACTATGAGTAAAACTTGCACTTTGTTGATACTTTCACCAACTACTTCTTTCGGATGCAGTCTATCAACTACTTCATGTAAATGCTGTATCTCGCGTTGACTTCGATATGTTTTTACTTCATCGAGAAGTTTCTTCCATTCTTCGCCTGATATTGTACCCTGATTAAACGTCTTACATTTCACTAAGATCAATATTTTACTGCTCCCTTTTGGAATGTTTCTTGTAGTTTTCTTTTAGATAAAATTTTGTATCACTGGGAAAAAGTAACCAAATGCTCTCGCATTTGTATCTGTCTCTTGGAGATATAGCTTGTTCAATATCTAGTGCGATTATAACGATATTCATTCATACTCAGGACCGGGTACTGTTTAAAGACCTTCTGGATACTCTAAGGACATGCTCATTTATGTTTTATTTTCTCTTGCATCTTAGTTTGACCGCATTCTGTTTTTGTTTAGCTAATCGGTCATTTGGGAGTAGCCTCTGACGGGATCCTTTGCTGTTTGCTCAATCACGGCTGAAATTTCTGTTTATGTATGACCAGTAGTTACGTGCGGCCTGTCGCGATTGAAATATTTCTTTGACACGTTCGCGAACATCTATATAATTCGCGGAGAAGTTACAGTTGATCTTGTTCAGCTTTGCAGAGTCAGTGCGCATACACCGTTGTGACATCTCTGGCGGTTTTATATTTGTTTTTTTATTAAATCGACTTGTCTAAACTGGCCTAGTAAATTCTCGTGGTGGCAGCGCTATAAAGATCTTGGGTGACCCGCACAAACGTATTTCGAAATGCATTCCACGAAACGTCGACGACACATTTTTCCAATACAGGTTGGCGAGTCCATGCACATCAACCCCGCGAAATATCATCAACATGTTACAGTTGTTCCAGATCACTTTTGGCACGTGCGGGTATCGTTTTGTCGCATATTAATCACATCTGCGCTTTTCTGTTGGCCCGGGAAAGTATTCTCTCTTCAATATCTTGGTGGTCAAGTATTACATTGTCGTAAACCATAAATTATTGTGGTCCGGGTCAAGGTCATCAATGGTGTGGGCTTCGTTGCTCGTTGAAAACAACTGGATGGCCGGTGATGGTTCTTTAGAGATCTCCGACGGGAAGTCATCACGTGAAATCCCCGGGTACGACACACCACGGTTGATCTTATGAGGATTGCGTGATCACGTACAATCAATCCCGCGTTAACCATCTTATAATCAGATTGAGCAACAGTTGATTTTACCCTAATCCGGCCTGGCCTATGATCAGAAGATCGTTATCTGTTTTACAGTTCTTGATAATGGCATTTTAATGTCACTTGTTGTATATGGATCATCGTGCTTTCATATTGTGTGCAATGCTGTGCAAGAATACGTATCGCGAATCCAACTCAGGTTCAAACACGTAATGACTGAGGTGGAATCGCTGAAACTTGTGTTTGATGTGGATTTAAAAATTTTAAATTCTTGAAATCGAATCTTGCCGGTGATATCGCTGCCGCAATGACAAAACTCCTCGGGACACCGTGGAGTAAATATCCTGGTGAAAAATACATATGGATTCCTCATGAACATAGGTACAATTTTTGCGGGCATTGCATACGGTCGAATTAACAACTGGATTACAATGACCAGCCAAAATCCGGACATAAGAACCTGTAAATTGCGTCAATGCCGCATTTTAACGTAAGTTAGCGAGAATGGCAAAAGTTAGTAAATATCGTTGCCATAGCGTGGCTGGCCAAACAAGCGCTGTGTCAGATCTTACCTACCCGTGCAAAGGAAAATTTTTACTCACCAGGCGGATCTTTTGTTTTTCCTCGTCTGATCGAGTACGTGCGCGTACATATTATAAACTTCGAGGTATGTACTATTTGTATTTACGTCCCCGTTTATAGTTTTGTTAGACTTAAGTGATTAATTATTCAATTATAAAGAGTCATTGTTGGGAAGATATTTATTAACGTTAGTAATTAGCCGCTATAGGTCATAATGTACAGTATTTGCCGGACTTTATAACAGTATCGATTAGTTTCATAAAATGGACCCTCCCTAATTCTTAACAGAAGAATTTATATGGACATTTTTAGGTAAGCGTGTCTAATAATATGAATCACGAATAGTTCTTATCATTGGATCGTGCTTTGTATGGCATGGCGTGGAGAATTAATATTCAGCTCAGAAAGGCTTATTAAGTCAAACAAATGTGGAACATGAGAAAGCCATTTCAAGTGAGAAATTAGTCTCGTGATGTATGGTCATTGGGTGGTTGGGAAAATTACTGTATTATTTAGGCGTTGAAAATCTTTCAGGTGACAAGAACTGCTTTCTTAAAGTCTTTGGCAATGGGAAAATATGAACTATCACACCATGCTAACGTAGGTGTTTGATTCGGTATGATACTGTTATGCATATGTAATTTAATTACTTGTGTCAGTTTTAAATTTCTTTTTTAATTTCTTTTTATTTCATTACATGTTATTGTAGTGATAATTTTATTCACTGGAGTTGACATTTTTTCTTCAGAAAATTCAGTTCAGTTCTTTTTAGCCTGATTTAAAACGCAGTAGTGTTGCTACATTGTATTTTTAGCTGACCTAGTTCCTGACCTTGGTTCCAAATTCGTAAACACAGAGTGAAAATCGTTGGTCGTAATCACGGTCATTCTTGGCTTGCGTCAGCTCTGTTGTAAACAACTTTTTAAATTTTTTTTTTATATTATTGAATCTTATAGTAAGGTTCGTTCAGTACAATCGAACCTATAAATAGCCTACGTGCTAATTGATATATTATTTTACTGCGTTGTTAGTGCTAAATGATCAGGCGACCCATCACGAGGTCTAAACTGCGTTTAAGTTAAGGGTTAAAACAGATATTTTGTAGTGGATTTAGTCAGTCGTAGTTTACACCTTCAGAGCTCAAGGTGTTTTTAATGTTGATGCCAGTTTGATTTAAAATTCTTCTATTTTTTTGGATTTAATAATTTATATTCCCTGGAACATACCAGTGCTCATAAAAATTCTTGGACAAAGACATTTAGTGGAAATTATTCGGAATTCTAAAGCCGGAGTATTATTCTTGATTCATAAAATTCAACAAGGAACTGTTGACACATCAACACAAGACAGGATATAGAAGACGTCATCGCCTCTTGGAACTTCATTGGGATTCGAACTTTGATTCAGTTAGAACTTTTTAGTGATAGGACTTATATTTTTAATATCTAGTATTAATTTTAGGATTAGATTCACAAACCGTAAGTCCTTTTTTATATTTTTACATTGTTTTCTAGGGAAATAAATTATTTTGTTACAATTTATCAAGCTTGTTGGCTTTACTCTTTTCTTTGTTACTTTGTACGAGCCTAGACACGTAACAATACCCATTGCTAGTAAAAGTATAAACACGCCCTGACCGTTGTGGATGTTGCCAGCAGATACAAGGATGCCTAGCCTTTGACGTCCAAAGATTCAGCGAGTGTTGAAGACACGTTCATACGTGTATATGCACGTTCTCTGCTAAAGTGACCGAAGCTTTTGCAGGTAGATCACAGTATAAAATTTCTCGTAGCCGTTGTTGCTTCATTGACGAAACACCATGTGCGGGTTCGACGTGGACATGTCAGCGGAAAGATTATTCCGGCATCACCACGCGCAAGACTGTTTGATACGGACCATACTGCTCGCACTCTTGAGTGCTCTAGGCGGTGGGTGATGTGAGTTATTTCGATCATAGCCGCATTAAACAATCAAATTACAAGCTTGATTGGGTTAAATCCCGGTGATACATTTCGGCAAAATACCGTCGCGGTGTCCACAAGTTGCTTTTTCTTTGCAGCCACTCGCATGAGACTTCGCCAAGGGATAATCCTGTATGATAATCGTTTGCCCCGGGAGAACTGGGAGGCGGGTAACGTCGTGATACTGACCAGGTGCGGTCGGTTGATGTTTATACGACCTTGTACCTGATTCATGTTGGGAAACAAGCAACTCGCTACCACTTGCCGCTGGACAAACGAGGAAAAGCCTCCTAGTAGAGCATTCGTGCGAGAGGAATTACAAGTCGTTGCCGCGAATACGAAACTACCGCCGAGATCTATTTTGGGACCTGCGCGTGCCTATATGAATAAGTGGTGACTAGTTTAGTGAATATGCACCGCTTGGGTGCGAACCACAAATATTAGGCATTTCTAACAAATTGACAGGTGTAGTGTGTATTTGTTTGCATTTGCAACATGCACAGCAGAGATGTTGGCATATCTCTATGCTACTTTCATGTACTGTGGCTGAAATTTATCTACACTTTGTAGTTGTGGAAATCATGCATGATATAAGCAACACAGTTCATCAAAATGGCTGCTCTAATTTACTCGTCAAAAAAAGCAACCTGAATAGTCCAGGGTACTCTAAATTTAGGAGTTATTAAAATATGGAAAACAAATTTTGCCAGAGTAGGCAATACCTGTTTCTGAAAGTGCTAACAACGAATTACAAGCTATATAAAAATTGAAGATAAAAGTTATCGGCTCATTTTTTTTTTTAATTTGCTTTTGAAGTACAGGAAGTGAAAATGACCAAGCGGAGCTAGCAGTTTTTTTCATATGTGCACATCTGTTGTAAAGCCAAGCTGAGTATACAATAACACCCATGAATCATACACCAAAATAAAGGGAATGAAGAGTTCGATTAACGGTACCTAAGCTATCCAAGGTCTATGTTAAATTGACAGAGTAATTAGTGAAGAAAACCTGTGAAATACTTTTTCTTTATAAAGCAAACCCGATGCAAGTCACAAAACGGTAGAGCACAACATTGGTATATAGCGGGGACACGCTTAACATATACACCCATGCGATGTTTCCGTGACCGGAGAAGATTTGGCATGTGCATACATGTGCATAAATGAGCGTCATTCGCTCAGACACACCACGTACAGGATGTGCTCGATATTCTTCGCGACAGCAAGTCCGGGAGCTCCATTAGCTTTTTCAATATTTTACCAGAGTAGGCATGGGGGAGAACTGAGTCAACCATAATTGAGTATATTTTGGGTCTCCGTCCCAGGTATTCCTGAATTGGATTGCCTGCGCACTCGTCGATGAATATCTCCATGACGTTCTTATTAACGTTGTTGAAAAATGAATGATCATTTGGGTATCCAATGTTGTGAAATTCGCACGCGAGCGATGCTTCACCTGTGTCCATGTGCAGCATCTGTATTTTTTTTTTTTATTTTTTTTTTTTTTTTTTTTTTTTTTTTTTTTTTTTTTTTTCCTACCGCAGTGTGATTTTTAATAGAATTCATATTAAACGTTTAGAGAGTTCAGTACGGACACACAGATGTATATAAGCTTTGTCAAGTTGAGTTGTGTATTTTATCTACGGACGGCTACGAGTTCACCGTCAAATATTTTATGCGATTCTGTGGAGTCTGTAATAAACTTGAGAAATAATTATTGCTCGCTCTCACATACAAGATGAACGCGAAATTGCTTCAGCAGATTTTCCATTGTTTTGCAGAATACGGCATTGGTCAACACCATGATAAACCTTTTCCAACTCGTTGGTTGCGACTGTTGTCAGGTTAGTATTCATCTGAATGTTAAAACAACAAATCGGCTTGCAGAACACACATTTGCCAAAGCAGACACCGCTGAGGTTCCGTATATAGACAACATAGTTGATTTTCCGGAGCGGTTTCCGGACAAGCTTGGCACATTCAACGAACTTGCCATATAAATCATTCACGGGCCCACACTTGTACGAGGACAATCACGTACTGGGCACCAACAACGCTTCTGGGTATTCCAAGTCTACTTCGAAGAGGTGTCCAGTATCGCTGTTACATGTACAGTTTAGTGTATTTTTACATCCGCGGGATCGATCCAATGAAATTCACCTACGGTTTCGGTTGTGTAGTTCCCCTAGGTATGTAATTTCGGGAGGGCAGGTTCGTGTCCGCCAAAGCCCGGTTTATTGCCACCAGTGTAATGGTGTCTAGTCATGGAAATCCCGTCACGAATACAGCAAACCGATGCTGGCCAATGCCTACAAGCAAATTTATCAAATGCTGATTTTCGACAGCAGTTCAACACAAGCCATTCCCGGTGAGGAAACGTTGTGGGTGTTGTCGAGCTTGAACACTCGCATAACAGTATCGCTGAAAGCCTCAAAGATATATGCGAATAGCATCACTCCGGTGCGCAGATACAAACTGTTGTAGTCACCAAGAATTTGGCAACCAAAATCGGACCAGATGTTTTTCGTGTGCGCGTAGTCATTGGCGGAAATACCTCCGAGAGTTGTAGACGAGTAAAAGACAGCAATTAATGGCAACTATATTTCAGAAAAGTTCTCCGTGTCGCCTAGGTGCACGAACGGGCGAATTTCTTTCCGTGAGAACAAGCCAGTCTTTTTAAGTTCATCAGCAGTACCGCCGTATCGACGAGTGATTTTAAGTAGATCATCGCCATGGGAAGTACTGCTTACTCTCGAAAGGATGTTGACGAGTTTGTCCAGGCTGAAATTGAGAAACTGCATAGATTCAATAAAAATTGCAACTGACACAGCCAGAACGTCATGTATTTTTTTCCATACTGTTGATTATGACACTTATTAGTCCATTCTATGCCGCTGTGACTACTTGCATGATTAAGTGATCATCTTACCCGCGCAGGTTATGAAGCACAGAATTTTTCTTTTGTTAGGGTAGATTACATACACCGTGCGCTGATCATCTATACGAATCAGTCATGTGACAGTGATCGCACAATTTAGAACTGGAAATTCCAGTTCCATCGGTGGAGCCGAAAACTCCTTCACATATCCAGCAATGAGTGGAAACTGTGTGTGTGTGTGTGTCTGTGTGTGAACTGGATTTTTAACGTAGCTTTAACAATTTTTCAGTCATATTACTACGATGTCTGCAGTGTGGCAGTTTATAGTGATGTCTGGCACTGGGGTATTCTGCCGCAGACATGTAGCATGATGTCCCACCCAGTCACATTATCCTGACACCAGGCCGACCAGTCCTAACACTAACCTCTTAATGCTGAGCTGAGGGATGGACAGGTAGGGAAATTTTGCAGGATACCAGGTGAGGGTATCCGGCACGGTCGGCCTTACCGGGTCTGGTTTATCCACTCCCATGTTGTCCAGTTCTAAAGCGTCCTCTCTCACCCCCATTTTTGTTGACCATAAAAGTGCTTGATTTTTATTACTGCTAGGGGATGCTGGGAACACGGCCCGATTATGTTTTTCGAATAGTGCAAATTCTGGCCTGGGCTGGGTGGCCGGGCCGGTTACCCGTCCATCCCTACTTATTATAATAATCATTTATCTAATTACTTATCAGACAATGAAGTTTTTGTGCAAACTTTAGTTTCACTTTCTCAGCATCGGACAGCGCAATTGCTTCGATACTGGATATTGTTTAATTAACGTTTGTGTCCTTTGCAACGGAATCGACGTCAACAGCATCGTTGGTTTTTCCTCAACCGTAACGACACTCGCGTTGGCGAATCTTTGCCGGCGCGTTCGATGATACTCGCGTTGGATCAGCATGTCATTCATAATTGATTACATGACTTGACCCCAATATCGCACCTAAGGCATGGTCGAGCACCTTACATTTGCATTGATTGCGCACATGATATTTCTCTATATCCGAGATATTATTCATTGAAGTTTTGATTGCTTTTCAATCGCCTTGGTAAAAACAAAATATGCAGAGTATAATTCGTATTTTCGGAACCATCTAATATTAAATGCTATCTGAACAATCATCAACAAATAAATCTTCAAACGTATGTAAAATGTGTTTTGAGTCGATGCCGGTCCAAATGAGATATGATCCATCACTAAATACTGAACCAAACAGCAAACTGCCAGCTGCAACGTCAGATCGAATTATTCTACACATTTTGGAGCTCTTGAATAACTTAGCAATGACTTTTTGTGCTCTGTTTGGCTTGAAGCAGATTCATAAATGCTCTCCTATTTATAGTTAGTGAGTGAGGATGTCACTGATATAGTATAGATCGTGTTATTATCTAATAATTGACCTTGGTAATCTTCGTTGTAATCATTGGGTATTTTTGTTATCTGTGCTATCTTCTTTGAATATTTCACTGTCTTTGCTGGATGTGTCACCGTCTTCAAGGTTGTCAACAACTCGCATTGGTGACTCAGTTAAAGGTTTAATACACGATGTCATACAATGACTTTTCGTGCTTTTTATTATATTCGTCTTACGTCCTCTAATGCGATCCCTAACACACTTCATTTTTTGGAAAATCCATACAGAATATTTGGTCCAATTTAATAAAGAGATGCACACAGAGTTAACAGCGATTCAATATTTCTTGTGCCTGCACCATTTGTGGGACAATTCAATTTCCGCATTGGCCACGGACGTGAATTCTTTCACAACACAGTTCGTGTCAAACGTTGATGTTTTAGGCATCATCATATATTGCTTACTGTGATTATTTAATATAATATTCTCACATAAAGGAAAATGTTGCAGCTATGGCTGTTGTTTTGGATAGTATTTCTTTGAAATATAGGCATGTTACTATCTTAAGCAGTTGCATGTTAATTTTATACGCTCAACAGACGTGTTTCTGTTCAGTGTCAATTACGGTGGTGTTCATTTACAAAACCAGATGAGCCTCTAGGGCGCCAAACGACATCGTAGAAAGCTCAGAGCTTGCTTAAGACCGTATTTCCTCTCGAAGAATTATGCATGCCTGGTTGAGAGTTGACTTTTATTTTCGTCTACAGCCCAACCTGAGCTTAAATTTTCCACAATTATAAAGTAAAATAAGATTTTGAGCCAGCGTGATTAGAACGTAGAATGTCTCGATGACAGCATAACGTACACACTTAACAAATAGGTGAAATGAAATCGTCCTTGAACTTACAGAGCTAACGAAAGTATACACCACCTAATGTGTTGTTAGGAAAACGAATTCGCATTCATTAAATGGCGCCTTAGCCAACAATAATTAGATTCGTTTTCATATCATCTGTGGTTAAATTTTGTTGCTAATGAATTTAACCCGAAAAAGTCTTTCATTCGTCTTTGATAACTAAGGCACGCAGAATCAGACATTTCGGGAATTAGTCCATTCTCAGTAGAAGCATCCTAACTTATGCCAATGCAACTGTAGGCAGACTCAATCGGTAACAGCACTAGCTTCCAGAGAGAGGTGTCGCAGGGGTTTTTCTCATGCGATGCGCTCACAGGCACGGCGAGCGACTTCACCGGACCCGTGCAGTCGCCGCGGGAATTCACTCTAGTTTGCCGCGTGAGGAAAGTCATGGGGTATAGAAGCCGATGGACTGCATCTGTAACAGAAATCTAAATTACACATTAGCACACTGCTGAAATTAAGCACATTTCACTGCATGTATACAAAAGACAAACAAGTATTTGCAGAACATTTTATTTTACAATGCAAATTGCTTTAAACTTTTGCATAATTCCGAAAATCGATGGGAACAGAGTCGTGTCAAATTTTGTGATACATAAGGTTTTATTTGAAAGATGTGGACTATGATATGCTGTACATGATATCATAGGTTAGAGCGTCATCCTCGGATGGGGGAGGTCGCGGGTTCAAACCCCTAGCTGAATCATACCAAACATTTACACAATATGGTACTAGCAGCTGTCTCGCTAGGCGCTCGGCAGTAAGAGGTTAGTGTTAGGAGTAGTCGGCCTAGTGTCGAATAATGTGACTGGGTGGGACATGCTGCTACATGTCTGCAGCATGATGTCGCAGTGCTAGATATTACTATAAACCGCCTCACTGCAGATATCGTAGTGATATGATTGTAATTATTTTTAAACTACGTTAAATATCCTAGATGATTCCATTGTTGCGGTATCTGGATATCCGTGGACTATGGTATGCATTACATGATATCATACCGCTCCGGTGGCCTAGTGGTAGAGCATCCGCCTCGGATGTGGGAGGTCGCGGGTTCAAACCCCGGCCGAGTCATACCAAAGACTTTTAAAAATGGTACTAACAGCTGCCTCGCTTGGCGCTCAGCATCAAGAGGTTAGTGTTAGGACTGGTCGGCCTGGTGTCAGGATAATGTGACTGGGTGGGACATCATGCTACATGTCTGCGGCATGATGCCCCAGTGCTAGACATCACTATAAACTGTCACACTGCAGACATCGTAGCGATATGACTGAAAATTTTTTAAAGATACGTTAAAAATCTAAATCACACAATGATCACACATGATATCATACTCGGCTAACTTGACAATAAGGTCACCCAAGTGTTAAATTGCCCGGATGTTTGTTTTTTGTTTTACGATATGCATCACATAATATCACACCCTGACAAGAAGTCATTCAAGTGTTGAAATGCCTAGATATCCTTGGAATCCGATATGCTCCATATATACATCAATGTCATTTATGTGTTAAATTGTCCAATTGTCCAATTGTCCGTGGACATGATATCATACCCGAATAGTATTAGGTAGCGTTCTAACAAAACAAAAACAAAAAAATCCCTCTCTTTCTCTCAGAATTTACTATGATGATAGCATTTAAATCTCTCAATGATTTATTTGTTTAACACTTCACTTCATTTCTATGTGATGAATCATCTTTTTATCTTAAGAAAAATATTTCCTTCGATTTCATCCTGATGTACTGTGATCAAAGCAGTAAATATCGACAATGAAGTGGTAGAGTCCATAATATTACCTAGACGTTTTAAAGGCATGCAACTTATACGAAATTACGTCAAGAACAGTAAGAACAACGCATGAATAAAACAATAATATCTAATTCGACAATTTATTCCTTGCTTGGCATTCAATAAATGTAATTTTCAGAAACACTACTCTACATTTATGTACATGCATATATTAGTGCAAATGATAAGTGTACATGCTTCTTCGGTTAGAAAAGTGGAGAAATTTCCTGAATATCATTTATTTAAGCCCATTGGGCAGAACTTTCTAAACATCTTTTAATCGAACATCGCTATTACTAGTCACATCTCTAGTCACCAGATAAGGAGGGTGGGAGAGTCCAAGTAAAAACGTGTAGCTGCAGGTCATGATTACAATGTGACCTTTAGCATCATCTCTATTATGAGAAAATCAAACATACTTCATCATGGAATTCAATAGAATTTCCAGTAAATACATACTTTTATTTAATCATTTGTATTATAATACGATAAAAACTATTTCTATTGTTTTAATGAATCAAATAAAAAATATATTAAAAAAATGTGTACAATTTAGGTCTTATAAAGTTTTAAAAATGTCTCTCAGACATTGTATTATATTTTAAATCAAAACCAAACAGAATGTACCATTCAGTATCTCATTTAAGATTAAAATTCTGCTGGAGAGTGAAATGGCCGACTAGCAGTCACTGACAATAGCGAAAAAAAAAAAAAAAAAAAAAAAAAAAATGGTATAGATAACTAGTATTACAATTTAATATTAGCTTAACATTCAATAAATTTAAATATTCTGAAACAAGACTCGAAATTCATGAACATGCGTACATTTATGAAACTGACAAATAAGCACGCTCAATTTATTGGAGAAGTGGGAACGTGTACTGAATAAGTGTTTATATCATTTATGACCACAGGTCAAGGTTTTTTAAATATCTTATCTTTTTAAATAGAACGTCAGTATTACTAATCACAAAAAAGGAATTGGGCGATATGTTGCGGTACGTGATAAGGTTTTGAAGAAGTAAACACCTACAGGTACAAGTCACAATCAAGATGTGTCCTTTAATATCATCGCTATTGCTTTTGAACAGAGTCGCACATACTTCATAATGAAACTTGCTGAAGTTCGCAGTAAACAGGTTCGTTATTGCATCATGATTAATTACATCATTCACGTTGCTGGTTAATGATTTTCAAATAACTGAACACAAAGGATAATAGACATAACCAGATGCATTATTGTTTTCAGTGGTGATATAGCAAATTAGTCAACTTTTAAAATGCCAAATTTAGGTCTTAAGCTTTTCTACAGATGTTGTTCATAAACATATAATGTTTTAAACTAGTTATTACCCGTCCTAGGACGGGAGTGATAGCTTTTGAAGATAAAAACTTTTAAAAAGAAGTAAACAAATTTGGGATGAACGAGTTTCAAGAAATTTTGAACATAAAAATACTGAAAAATTATTCGCGACCTCTTGTTTGGCAGCCGGGACACACATACAAATGTAGGTGTTGATATATAAGAATACAACCACACAAATCACTGTACTATTCCACTGGCTGTATTCAGCGTCTCATTCCATTGGCTGTATTCATTGTCTCATTAATGCAACCAAACAAATCACTGTCCTATTCCATTGGCTGTATTCAATGTCTCATTAATAGAACCAACAAATCACTGTACTATTCCATTGGCTCTATTCAGTGTCTCATTAATGCAACCAAACAAATCACTCTACTATTCCAATGGCTGTATTCAGTGTCTCATTAATACAACCAAACAAATCACTGTACTATTCCATTGGCTCTATGCAGTGTCTCATTTCAAAAGTCAGTTTCCGCCAGAGAGTAAAAGACCAGACCAGCAGGCAATGACCACAAGGAGGGGTCAAAATGCTGGGTTCAACAAATTCTCCAAGGTTAAAAATCCGTCTTGCTTCAGAACGTAAACTGAATTAAAATTCAATCAACACAAAAACTACCTTCCACTGTTAACCAGATGTTACAAAAAGGATGACTGGGCTTTTATGCTCATGTATACAATAGTGCACTAATAGCTGCATGAAAATCTAGTTTGTAAATCATTCTAAAATCTCTAGATTTTATCTGGTTTTACAACGGAGCACAGAATATTTATTAAGTAGCCTCAGATAATAAAGGAAAAAAAGTTTGCATCGCTTACCGGCTATACTCGCTGATAAGTCTAATCAAACTTAAAGGATCAAAGATCCTAATATGTGTAGTATAATCTACCGGCAAATCGGGGTCTATGTTGTTGGTTCTATTTCTGTGAACAAACTGCACTGACCAAGATATGCCGGCGCATTATGCGACGGCAGATCTGGGACTCTGCAATTTGAAGTTGGATTCTTCTTATAAGCAAGTACATACGGTTGATATAACGCCTGTCGACTCTTTACTGATTTATAATACTACGTCTAACTTTATTTCAGCCACAGTACAAAATGCCATATTCGTTGGAGTGTAGAACGAAACCACGTGACCTGCAGGTTGACAACATTCCCAACTGTGAGTGTTATTAAGACTCAACAATTGTCTTTTCAAGGTTAGTGTTGCCTGTCAATAAGTGTATGTATGTCTGCCTGTCCGCAAATCCTGTTTACCGTTCACACAATGACTTCATAAAGACTATGATTAAAATAACAGTTTCGAGAAACAATTTTTACATATGTTGATATAAATAATTTTGGGATCACATTTGTGTCCGAGGGTTCAGGGCTTTCTTGAATGTTCTAGAAAACTTTTGCACATATGAAACCATTAAGATCGTTATTCTTGCACAATAAATCATAAAATAAATGAATTACTGAGGAATTATGTACATAAAGAAGTTTAATAAGAAATTATCTCATTTGCCATGCAACCCATACCTGGGGAGCAACCTGAATGAAGCCATACCAAAAGTTTCTTTTCACTCCCTATGCATTTCCAACATGTTATCGTAAAGATAATTAGTCCAACTTTAAATAAAACAAAAAGAAATTAGAGAGACACGTGAGTGCCATATGATATGCAACTGAATAAATGTACAAGACCATGATACAATGACGTGTTAAATGGAACAGGGCTGCGGACAGGATTTGTGGGTCCTAGGAAGAATTGTCCAGTAGACCCATGTAACAAATTATGACGACGGTGGGCCACCCTAACCATTGTGGGCCCCCGGAATTTGTCCTAGTTGTCTTGCCATGTCCGCGGCCCTGAAATGGAATGTTGATCATCCTGACTTTTTATGCAATTCATTACAACTACAAGTTATGTGTGTCCTATTTTATAGTTCTTTTATGTAAGAATAGTTCTCACGTGTTTTCACGCGTTATGTAACATTTTGTTACTACCCGCACAACGCAGTAATTTATAACGCTCCCCACTAACTGTAGATAATGATTTCAGCAGACGATAATTACGGGTGTTTGACGTTTTGGAAAAGTCTCTTACACATTAAATAGATTGGACCAGATAGATTGAGTAAGTTGCTCATATAAATAGAAATACATTTCAAAACAACTCAATGTAATTGTATGCGTCCAGAAAGAACACAAAGAGTACATTATAGTACGCTACATTTATTGACCTTCTAAAGCTCCACATTTAAACAAGAGGATGCATTTTATCAACAAATTGTGTTGGTCACGACAGCAAGCTCACACTGAAAATCAATGGACGTTCACGGCTTTTGCTTGCATAATCCGTGTATATCACTTGAAATAAGTAAATTAATGGAACGTAATCTGAGACCACACATATTATTTCAAATAACTTAAAATAAATGCAGTAGATTTTTAATTTTCAGTTTATATCGGTTACTAATGCTTCAGATTTTCTTGAGATGAAATGACATAGTCAGTTCACAAAAGAATATTATTATTTTAGCAATATCTGACGTTTCTTGAAAAAAAAAGTATGCGTTCGTGAAGTTTAAGCAGCAGAGAGGGTGGACCCTACAACTTTTTTAGAGACCTTATTTTTGAAATCTAAAGGTTCCTACGAAGGTTGAAAAAAGTTTTTGTCTTAATAATGAAAATTTCTCAATTAGAGAAGTTTTTGCCTTAATAATGAAAACTTCTCTCTAATTGACCAGATTTTTTCACGTGTTGGTCACATACGTTTGTCGTCCACCCTCTCTGCTGCTATGAATTAAACAGCCATTATAGATATTATCTATAATGAGTATTGGAGAATCACACTCAGCTAAATTAGCTCGAGAGCGACTAGAGGCAATTAAAAAATATCTACCTGTTCGTGATTCTGTTAAGCAACAACTACAATCGCGTCAGGAATCTCAAGTTGAATTTGAAGAGGATACAAAAAAATTATTTAAACCTATCACCGAGACCACTAAAGGTATTCAACCTGTGTTAGAGAAAACCGCTGAAGCAACTGGAAAAATAGCAGAAAGAACTAAGAAAATAGCAAAAAGAACAAAAAAGACAAAAGAAATTTTACGTGAACTTCCAGACAAATTAGCTGCTGCGATGCCAGTCCCGGAAATACTTGAGGGTGAAGATCAACCTGAAGGTGCCGAAGCACTAGCCCCTAAACCAAAATCAGTAGGTCTAAGTACTGCTGAATTGATAAATAAATTTGATGAAGAAACTATTGAGGCAATTAATAAAATGAACCGAAATGAACTAGTTGAGTTTGCTGTGGATGGTTTTGGTCAAAGAAATAAATTAATGAAACCTGAACAATCTAAAGATATTAGAAACAGTGAACAATGGCAAAAATATTTATATCGTATTCGTATGAATGTTGAACAAGCTAGAGATAATGATCCATTATATCAGGATTATGTTAGTGAAATTGATAATTTAATTCAATTAAGAAGAGAGGAGAAAAAACAAAGGAAACAACAAAAACAACAACAAAAACAACAACAAAAACAACAACAATATCAACAACAAGAACAACAACAACAAGAACAAGAACGACAACAAAAAGAACAAAAACAACGAGAACAACGAGAACAACGAGCACAACAACTACAACAAAAGCTACAACAACGAGAACAAGAACGACAAGAAGAAATAAAACGATTACAACAAAAGCTACAACAACAACAACAAGAACGAAAACGATTACGACCAGTCCAAACAACAAGTAAGGAAGAAGAAGAATATATTCCGTCAGACACCTCTCCTGGCGCAACTGGAAGTGGTCTAGGAAGTGGTTTTAGTACCTGTCCCAATAACGTCCTTGCTGATGTCGATCGATTAGAAATCCTCATTGGAGGAAAACGAGCTGGTAATAATTCCCCAGAAATAATTAATGAAGCAGCTGATATTTGTAAACGATTATTTACAGGTGGTATCATGGATATTAATGTGTATCGGTCTCTCATTAATGAAATCAGTGACGATGTCACTTATGATTATTATAGTGATTAAGTATGTAATTAGTGATAAAGTCACTTAATAATAAAATGATCATACACAGTACTCGTGGACCTACCATGGTCAGGGTAATAAATTCTCGATTACCAGTATACAAAACGATCTACGGAGATGGATTAGGTGATGTTATTCAGGGTCTGTTTAGGAGGATAGCCCCAAAAGCAATACCGATTGCAAAGCAGCTGGGAATGAAAGCTATTGATGTTGTTCGTGAAAAGGGTATAGGCGCTGTTGGTAATCTTGCTAGCAAAGCATTCTCAGCGATCAAGGATAGACTATCACGATTAATACGCAGACCACAAGCGACCCGACCTCAACCTGTGAAATTACCTAGCATTGAAGTGATGCCCGCAAATGTCAGTAAAATAATAAATCAGGCAGCTAATCAAAAACTAGCGGAGTTAGCTGATATCCCGATGTCGGAAAAGGAAAAAAATATAACCGCTAGTCTGATAGCAGGAAGTGGTCTTACTTCCCGAAGTGGTCTTCGAGTTAGACGAAGACGATAATAATAAAGATGTTTAAGCGCGTATCTGACCCCGCGTTTGACATGGATGCACCAGTTCTCAAAGATGAGTCTGTGCGCGATTATCAGTATTATTCTTACGACGCACGAATTCCAGATCAGCGTGGAAGAATCGAACTACAGGTTCAGGATACAAGTAGATATTTCTTACCCGCTGAAGCATTTATCGAAGTTGAAGGTGAAATTTTAAATAATGTTGCTCCTGCAGCACCAGTAGCATACGCCGCTAATGTTAGTGTCGGCTTTGTTAATAATGGTATTATGGCGTTATTTGATAGCGCTACGTACATGATTGACGGAACAAATATTGAATCAATCCAGAAAGACGTCGATGTTGCCACAACAATACTAGGCCTTGCAAGATACAGCGACGATTACTCAAGATCAGCTGGTCCATCAATGATGTTTGTCAAGGATACTTCTAACCACTCTGATAACGAACAATACAATATAAGACGACCAAGAAACTTCGCCGACGGGGCTGACGCTGATGTGTGGCCGGTGGTTCATGGTGCTAATCCAAATTTCAACTTAGGATTTGCAGTACGTAAATCAATGTTAAAAGGTGATAGGAGAACATTTTCATGTGCGATTCCACTGTCACATATTTTTGGATTCTGTAGAAATGTCAGAAAAGTCATTTTCGGAGCCAAACATACGGTTGTACTTGTACGAAAAGGCGATAATAATGATGCAATATGGAAAACCATTGGTGATCCTGGTAAAGTAGTACTAACAAAACTTTCCCTGTGGATGCCAGTGATGACTCCCTCAATATCTGAGGAAGACCGGTTGTTATCTTTTATAAGCCAAGGCGGTAAATCAACATTGTCATGGTTGACTATGACCACAGATGCTATCCAGAGTAATATTAATGGTTTATTTACGTGGCAGATAGCATCACAGCAAGGTGTTTCTGCACCGCGACATATATTTATTGCGTTTCAAGATGTTGCACGAATAAACAATCAAGATGAAAGTATAATGATATTTAACAAACTCGGTGTTTCTGAGGTTTCATTAAGGATTAATGGACATCAAGAACCATCCGAGGATATATTACTGAATTTTGAAGATAATCATGTAGCACGTGCATATCATCGATTAATGTCGTTCATGGGACGTGATCAAAATGTTGATACTGGTTTACAAATATCGCAGCTAGATTTTACATCGCTGTATCCGATTTATTACTTTTCTCTAGAACATTTAGATTTAACCAGACAATCAGTAGTTGATATTCATTTTCGATCTCGTGTTAATAGAGATGTTGTAAATATCCCTAATTACAGAGCAATTGCTGTTATACTCAGAGATAAATCGATGTTACTCGAAGGTGTTGGTGGACGAATGAGAGTTATTGATGCCCCAGTAGAAAACATGTAATTAGATCGTTCATAATATTAATAATGTTATATCATCACGATAGTGTGAGTCTGACTCCTGGTCAGATTAAAAGGCTGCAATCAGCATCAAAAAATAACTGTGGAATAAAAATATCGCTAAAGCGAGAACAGATGACCGGTGCAAATAAACTATCGTTGACCGAGCGTCAGTTCAAAAACTTCAACGAC